>PQWD01005377.1:0-60525 GCA_019425675.1 Leucinodes orbonalis
ACTTCCCATTAACTGAGACAGCTGAAATTTGATACAAGTTAGAGTTTAATGAGATATAAAGGGAAAACTATAAAAACTCGATAATCGAAGATCTGTAGTACCTGGTGACCCTGATTAGATAACAAAAGAGCTCAACCAAACTATTAGAGATAAACATACCGCCTTTAAAAAAAATATCAACATGGTGGGCCGCTTCATCCGATATCAAAAATTGAATTCTGAATGAACATTATTTATACGTTGGCATTATCAATTGACTGGTTTTTGAATCATCTTTCCAAGTGGCAAATTTTATTGTCAATAGGTAGCGGTTCTGGCGACAGATTGTGCAATAGTGTCATGGGGCACCTGGTTTTGTCCTTGTATACTTCAACGGCCAAGTACAAAACATTAACCATAACAATAAATTAATCGCAGTAAGGAATCTTAGACTTGGCACGTCTTTGTTTGATTTCATTACTTTTAGTGATAAACAAGCAGCTCCATAGAGACTTGGCTAGTTTTTATAAGTAATTAATTACCTAATTGATAAGATAATGTTATAATGAGTAAGGAGATTCCCTAAAACTTTTTTGTAAGATCTGGAACTTACGTTTTCCTAAGGAGGTGATACGGAGGAAATATCAGTACCAACTTTGTACCAACAATGGCGAGTCGTTGGCTCATTGGTGCGGACCTCCCGGACGAGGCCTATACACCCTTTACGCGTAGACCTCCGTGTGTACTTATATAATGGAATGTTTAATTGGAACTTAACACCATAATAATAATATAATTTATTATAAAAGTTTACAAATAAATGATAAATATATAAATTAAAGCATTGAGCAATACTTTACTCAGAAAATAAATATTCGCATCACCTCCACGATTCCTCCAAAATAAACTAGTCTTCTTATGTTCCACATAATTAATATATCCCCGTTAATCATATTGTCGTGGATATATATATTTGCAACTAAGCAAACTTCGTCTTAACAATAAAACCCGCTACTACTACAGCATAGCGCAGCACGTTTTTCGTTACAAGGGCTGACAACTTGCAAAAAAAACTTAATACTACCGTAGTAGGAATCAAGATATCAGGCACAAAATGGGGGTTGACTATTTCAAGCAACGGAATTTGACATTATGGCGAACGGAACACAAAAATAATATTACGGCCCCTTCCCATCTACATGGTACAATCAACAGAGCTGGTGCGGCTTGTGAAGCGGCCGAAAAAGCCAAAGCATGCAAATACAGGGGTCTGGGCTCCGAATATAATTTTGTTCCGTTCGTGTCGAGACCCTTGGTCCGTGGGGTCTAGTGCTTTGAGGCTTTTCAAAGAGATTTCCAAAAGGTTAGTCGACGTCACAGGTGACCGAAGATCTGGCAGCTACCTTGGTCAAAGAATCAGTCTGGCAATCCAAAGGGGTAACGCTGCCAGTATTTCGGAACTTTGCCGAAAGGGACTTCTTTTAATTTATTTTTTAGTTTTACTTTTTTTTATTTAAGTGTTTAGGTGTAAATATTTTAGTTACCGAATAATGTAATGTTGTAAATAAATTTTAGATTTCTTATATATTACGTATTTATTTATTCAAAGTTAATATTTTCACAGGCATTGTTTCAAGCTCAACCTTTAAACATCGGTCTGGCAGCGAGCTCGGCATTGCTGTATACTTTCAAAGTTGTTAGCATTTCCAGCACAGCCTCCATAGATGAACGCTTTGCATTCATCAGCAACGCTGTCGTAGTAGAAGCTGGAAATGAAATTAGTCATTATATGAAATTGAAATTGAAATTGAAAAATGCTTTATTCAAATAAATCTTTACAGATACTTTTGAATCGTCAAACAGTATATACTTTTTTTATTAAATCTAATGACTCTACCACCGGTTCGAATGCTGCCATCATCAGAATATGATCATCATTACAACCTCAACATAAAAAAACTTTTTTTTCTCGCTTCATCCTTCAGGGGGATCTTGCAAAATATATTTTGCCCACAGAAATTTAGGTTTTGTCCGCCACTGGTTTCTATAACGAGGATAATAATTTTATCACAGCTTCTATACCAAGTATGATACAGCTGTATGTAACTGAAACTTGGTCCACAATTGTTGATAATTTGTATGCTTGTATGTTGTTTGTTTAGTTTGTATATTTACTACAAATTTACGTCAAGAATGCGTGCAGTTTCATTGCTTATGGACAAAAATAGAGTCCATAATATTATTCATAAAATGCATATTAAACTTACTTCCGTAGGGCGCTTCTACATGTCCTGTGTCTTTTCCCAGGTAACAGATCGAATCTGCAATAAAATATTCAATGATTAAATATAAAGCTCTCGGTTTTACCAACTTCATTGACATTTCTATTCTAATATATATTTCATCATTATCATCAGCTCATTATACGTCCCCATCGAGGGATACGAGCCTACTCGTAAATTCCGCGCGACCAATGCGGATTGGCCGACTTCACGAACAACCTTTAAATCACTTCGCAGGCGTGTGCAAGTTTCCTCGTGATGTTTACTCTTATAGTGATATAAGAGCGTCGGATAAAAGTAGGTAGGTTGTCGGGGGGCTAGTATTATTTGGGGAGAGAAGCGGCCTGATACACGCCGGTTACGCGAATAGGGACTGAGCGAACCTACAGGGACACGCGCCGATGGCCCACGACGGCGGGGCGGAACTCGGCTGTCGCTTGTTGAGTGTTGTAACTATTTCAGCCACCGATACGGCAGCCTCCGTGACAGGGTTGTCGTCTGATCCAATGGCTATCGACTTAGCCACATACGATCATGACCGCCTAGCCACTTCGACATGCTTGCTGATCCAGTGAGAAGGGCCGGTAACATAGTTCTTTCACGATTTTAACCGTCTTCTTCTTTCTCTAATACCATATGATGGTAAGTGATACCCCTGACCATGATAGATGCAGTGTTGAAAAATTAATAACAGATAGTATATATTATTTAATCTGTGATAATGGTAAGACGATGGTAAGCAATCATTATTTCCGTCAACAATGCTCTGCGCCCGTCACCCGAAACCACAGATAGGTGTTCAAACTCCTTCGTGCTTATTTCGAACTGGACAAATAGAATTCATAGAACACTATTTAAAATGAAAAAGTAAAAATCAGATCATCATCAGCTCATTAAACGTCCCCACCGAGGGGCACGAGCCTACCCGTATAGGGTGATTAGGCCTTAGTCGTCCACGCGGGCCCAGTGCGGGTTGGACGACAAAAAGAAGATCAACGTCAGACAAAAGGGACGCTATTAGTAAAGAGTATATATCACTACGTTTTAGCTATTATTATTGTAAAATATTCATTAATTAGTTCATTTCAAGTCCTTTTGTATTATTATTTACTGTATATTTTAATTTAATTACAAAGTTACATTTTGTTTTATTCTGTATACCCAAAATGCCACTCGGCATTAAGTTCGCCTTTGTACATTATATTATAGTGTGCATCAAAGTTTTTATAAATAAAAGTGCAAATAACTCAAGAAATAGAGTAGGAAAGGGAATTAAGGTATACACTGTTCCTGGAAATGGAATTATAACAGTAGCAACTCGAGCAGTCCGGGATCGCATACCCGTAGGCGACTCCTAATAAGCAATTACCGGACAGATAATTCCAGAATCACCCTCTGGACAAAACAGTAATGTTGGATACAAGACCATCAAGACCATTTTTAGAGTTCCGTAGTCAAATTGCAAAAAAAACGGAACCCTTATAGAACCATCATGTCTCTCTGTTTGTCCGTCCGTATGTCAAACCATCTTTTCTCTGAAACTATCGGAACTATGCTATTGATACTTTGTAGGTACATTCAGTGAACCGTATTAAGATTTACACACTAAACTTGTAAAACACTTTAAATTTTTATGGGGTCCATGCTTTAATGTGAAACTTATTATTTGCAACTTAAATCCATATTTTTTAAAAAAATCCCATGTATTTAGAGTCTGTTTCACGAAGTGCAGCGATTTGTGGAACAAAAATTTGACAGTCCGGCCATATGTCGTTTACCAATTTTATTTCATGAATTAGTTTTTGTAATAAATTTCCGTGAGTTTTTATCTGCATCATAGCCCTATACGGATTTTTATGACACCAAAGTTGTTAAAAAGTTCGTTCGAGATATTTCATTAAAGGTGAAAACGTTCTTGCAAGCAGAATAAAACAAACAAGGTGATTTCATCCCACACATGTCACCACATAACATTTTTTGCAATAGACTCGCCGCCACAATGTACTTTTTATTGTTGCCATAAATATTTTTTTCCCAATTTGATTGGATTTTACTTTTGAAAAAAAAACTGACAGTGATTCCGCCATTTTGAATTTTAGTAAATCTAGGGCTCCTTGGCAATAATAAAGAGTTTGCCATAATCTCCACGCTAGACAAGCGGTTTGGAGATAGTAGGAACTATTTACTTATATAAAGTGAGGTTAATTGAGAAAACGCTGTTATTCGTTCTCTGCAATTTTTTAAATTTTGTCCCTAAGACGCCTTCATTGGAAATGTTATTTGTGAGAGGAAAATTTACCGACTTAGCTCGCCGTATCAGCAAGTTGAAGTGGCAGCGGTCATTTATGTTGCAGAATCGATGACCAATTCTATAGTTGCAAGTATGGCATAGGAAACTGGGTGTGCTCCGTAATGCTAGGCAATAATTCCCGTCCCACCAGCGCCTTCAGCTTATAAGGCATAGGTGCGCCCTCATATGGAGTTCGCATCTTTGGGCCGGAGCGCCGAAATACTTCTTCTTCCCCTTGACCGCGCACAACGAAGAGCCACGCGGATGGTCAACGATCCGTCGATCACCAATGGTCTGGATTCCTTGGCCTGGCGCAGAGATGTTGCGAGTCTCTTTGTATTTAATCGCATATACAATGGGGAGTGTTCCAATCAACTGTTCGATCAGATACCTGCTGCTGAGTTTCCTCATCGGACTACCCGCCATAAATGAAATTCCATCCTCATCATCTTGATGGTTGGCGTTCGTCTACAGTTTGATTTGTACGCAATTTCTTTCCACGTACTTCGCTAATATGGAATGACCTACCAGCAGCGACATTCCTGACAAATATGACATAGGACCCTTTAAGAAAAGAGCGTATTTCTTCCTTAAAGGCAAGCAACGCACCGGTGGCGCTTCTGGTGCTACCGTTGTACAATAACATTCGCTAGTAGATGCTGGATGAGATAAACAGAGGTCCGGGATATCTGTGCCCGCAGTTTTAGAATAACAATAAATTAACTACATAGTTACACAATCTCACTTAAAAAGCGTCCACGGCAAAAGTCTGCCCATCGCGTCATTTGGGCAGAGTTTTCATTCATAATCACGTAACTCGCTACATGTTATGACATAGGAGTGTGCTCGTGGTTTTTTAGGGTTTCGTAGCCAAATGGCAAAAAAAGGAACCCTTATAGATTCGTCAAGTCTTTCTGTTCGTTCGTCCGTATGTCACACCCTTTTTTCTCCGTAACTATTAACACTACACTATTCAAACTTTGTACGTGTATTCTGTGAAGCGCTTAGGTTTTGATAAGATTTTTAAAATATATGTCGAACTGAAACTCATAAACTTTTTCATCGCACTTTTTTTACATTGGATGAGTAGGGGTTGATAATTTATTGTATTCTTATCTGCAGGGATATCAGGATACCTACGTCCAGCAGTGGACTGCGATAGATTGAGGAGAGACTGTCGTTAAGGGCTAGATTAAAAATCATCATCATGCTCATGCGGTACTTTCATAGAAAGAAACTAAACTCATACAACTTCCTCAAAACAATGGTCCCGTCTAATGGATCACTATAGATATAATTATTGAAAATACATTGCGCCACCGTATACTAAGCGCAGCAAGTTTTAATTTGATTTAGCAAGATTACTTACCAATCTATTATCTATAATATAAAAATGAATCGCAAAATGTGTTGGTAAGCGCATAACTCAACAACGCCTGGACCAATTTGGCCAATTCTTTTTTAAAATGTTCGTTGAAGTCCAAGGATGGTTCTTACGCCGAGAAAAAATCGAATAATTGCCGGGAAAACCCTAAAAACAGCCCTTTTCTTTTTCACATACAAACGTTTTCTAACTTAAACGTAGAATCAATTTGAGCTTTATTGCTATTATTATATAAAGTTCATTAAAATTACTTACTTTTAAATGCTTATAGTGTTTTATTTAATTATTTTTAATTCACACCGAATTATTACCAGGGTGACGGTTCTGTTCAGGATAATTTTTGCAAAGAATATGAAAAAGGTAGGAACAAAACACTGCCACATTACAAATTTTTCTGACAGGACGAAGTCTGTCGGGTCAGCTAGTACTGTATAAAAAACTAAATTTCAGATGAAAAGCGTGTTTATCATTTTGTGTGTGTGTCATTGCTGTTACAATTTTCTAGGCGTTTCATGCATTTGTTTCTGAAAGATTATTCGCAAATGCGTAAAATTTAATTTTATGTTTACATAAAACACACCCAAAAAAATCGTGGCGGATCTATTCATGAATGTCCGCTCGTGAAGTCAGGTGGTTACCCCGATTAAAATATTCGGGCGATTTATCCCCTGTAATAAAAGAGAGAGAGCGAAAGAGTAAACCCGATACATACCTACGTGTCATTTTTAAATGACACTATACAGTGATCTCACTTTCAATGTATACGTTGCTGCCTTCGCACTCAGCAAATACTAAAGCAATATTGGAAAAAGTTCTAGGAATCCATACATAGCCAAAAAGTACTAGTTCTGAATGAAAAACTTATCGGCAAACACTGCGTACCATCCCTTACAGGATCCATTTCGCCGCATTTTCAGGCCCCAATTTGAGAACCTTTGGATAATACCAGAACGCTGAAATTTTCGTCATCTAGTAAGATATAATGACATACTTAAAATCCAAAATTTCAAGTCTGTAGGTCATTTAATTGCGAAAACAAAGTTTCGCATTTTCGACAGATAGACACTAACTCACTCATGATCATCAAAATAGAACTAATACTTCCCATTAACTGAGACAGCTGAAATTTGATACAGAGTTAGAGTTTAATGAGTATATAAAGGGAAAACTATAAAAACTTGGATAATCGAAGATCTGTAGTACCTGGTGACCCTGATTAGATAACAAAAGAGCTCAACCAAACTATTAGAGATAAACATACCGCCTTTAAAAAAATATTCAACATGGTGGGCCGCTTCATCCGATATCAAAAATTGAAGTTCTGAATGAACGTTTGTGGCATTATCAATTGACTGGTTTTTGAATCATCGTTTTCCAAGTGGCAAATTTTTATTGTCAATAGGTAGCGGTTCTGGCGACAGATTGGTGCAATAGTGTCATGGGGCACCTGGTTTTGTATCCTTGTATACTGTTCAACGGCCAAGTCACAAAACATTAACCATAACAATAAATTAATCGCAGTAAGGAATCTAGACTTGGCACGTTTGTCTTGATTTCATTACTTTTTAGTGATAAACAAGCAGCTCCATAGAACTTGCCTAGTTTTTTATAAGTAATTAAGTAATAATTGATAAGATAATGTTTATGAGTAAGGAGATTCCCTAAAACTTTTTTGTAAGATCTGGAACTTACGTTTTCCTAAGGAGGTGATACGGAGGAAATATCAGTACCAACTTTGTACCAACAATGGCGAGTCGTTGGCTCATTGGTGCGGACCTCCCGGACGAGGCCTATACACCTTTACGCGTAGACCTCCGTGTTGTACTTATATAATGGAATGTTTAATTGGAACTTAACCATAATAATAATATATTTATTATAAAAGTTTACAAAATAAATGATAAATATATAAATTAAAGCATTGAGCAATACTTTAGCTCAGAAAATAAATATTCGCATCACCTCCACGATTCCTCCAAAATAAACTAGTCTTCTTATGTTCCACATAATTAATTTAATCATATTGTCGTGGTATATATATATTTGCAACTAAGCAAACTTCGTCTTAACAATAAAACCCGCACTACTACAGCATAGCGCAGCACGTTTTCGTTACAAGGGCTGACAACTTGCAAAAAGAAACTTAATACTACTCGTAGTAGGAATCAAGATATCAGGCACAAAATGGGGGTTGACTATTTCAAGCAACGGAATTTGACATTATGGCGAACGGAACACAAAAAATAATATTACGGCCCCTTCCCATCTACATGGTACAATCAACAGAGCTGGTGCGGCTTGTGAAGCGGCCGAAAAAGCCAAAGCATGCAAATACAGGGGTCTGGGCTCCGAATATAATTTTGTTCCGTTCGGTGTCGAGACCCTTGGTCCGTGGGGTCCTAGTGCTTTGAGGCTTTTCAAAGAGATTTCCAAAAGGTTAGTCGACGTCACAGGTGACCGAAGATCTGGCAGCTACCTTGGTCAAAGAATCAGTCTGGCAATCCAAAGGGGTAACGCTGCCAGTATTTTCGGAACTTTGCCGAAAGGGACTTCTTTTAATTATATTTTTAGTTTTACTTTTTTTATTTTAAGTGTTTAGGGTGTAATATATTTTAGTTAATGTTGTAAATAAATTTAGATTTCTTATATATTACGTATTTTATTTATTCAAAGTAAATATTTTCACAGGCATTGTTTCAAGCTCAACCTTTAAACATCGGTCTGGCAGCGAGCTCGGCATTGCTGTATACTTTCAAAGTTGTTAGCATTTCCAGCACAGCCTCCATAGATGAACGCTTTGCATTCATCAGCAACGCTGTCGTAGTAGAAGCTGGAAATGAAATTAGTCATTATTTATGAAATTGAAATTGAAAAATGCTTTATTCAAATAAATCTTTACAGATACTTTTGAATCGTCAAAACAGTATATACTTTTTTTATTAAATCTAATGACTCTACCACCGGTTCGGAATGCTGCCATCATCAGAATATGATCATCATTACAACCTCAACATAAAAAAAACTTTTTTTTTCTCGCTTCATCCTTCAGGGGATCTTGCAAAATATATTTTGCCCACAGAAATTTAGGTTTTGCCGCCACTGGTTCTATAACCGAGGATACTAATTTTATCACAGCTTCTATACCAAGTATGATACAGCTGTATGTAACTGAAACTTTGTCCACAATTGTTGATATATCGTTCATGTTGTATGTTGTTTGTTTAGTTTGTATATTTACTACAAATTTACGTCAAGAATGCGTGCAGTTTCATTGCTTATGGACAAAAATAGAGTCATAATATTATTCATAAAATGCATATTAAACTTACTTCCGTAGGGCGCTTCTACATGGTCCTGTGTCTTTTCCCAGGTAACAGATCGAATCTGCAAAAAATTCAATGATTAAATATAAAGCTCTCGGTTTTACCAACTTCATTGACATTTCTATTCTAATATATATTTTTTCATCATTATCATCAGCTCATTATACGTCCCCATCGAGGGATACGAGCCTACTCGTAAATTCCGCGCGGCCAATGCGGATTGGCCGACTTCACGAACAACCTTTGAATCACTTCGCAGGCGTGTGCAAGTTTCCTCGTGATGTTTACCTCTTATAGTGATATAAGAGCGTCGGATAAAAGTAGGTAGGTTGTCGGGCGGGCTAGTATTATTTGGGGAGAGAAGCGGCCTGGTACACGCCGGTTACGCGAATAGGGACTGAGCGAACCTACAGGGACACGCGCCGATGGCCCACGACGGCGGGGGCGGAACATCGGCTGTCGGCTTGTTGAGTGTTGTAACTATTTCAGCCACCGATACGGCAGCCTCCGTGACAGGGTTGTCGATGTGATCCAATGGCTATCGACTTAGCCACATACGATCATGACCGCCTAGCCACTTCGACATGCTTGCTGATCCAGTGAGAACGGCCGGTAACATCAGTTCTTTCACGATTTTAACCCGTCTTCTTCTTTTCTCTAATACCATATGATGGTAAGTGATACCCCTGACCATGATAGATGCAGTGTTGAAGAAAATTAATAACAGATAGTATATATTATTTAATCTGTGATAATGGTAAGTAGATGGTAAGCAATCATTATTTCCGTCAACAATGCTCTGCGCCCGTCACCCGAAACCACAGATAGGTGTTCAAACTCCTTCGTGCTTATTTCGAACTGGACAAATAGAATTCATAGAACACTATTTAAAATGAAAAAGTAAAAATCAGATCATCATCAGCTCATTAAACGTCCCCACCGAGGGGCACGAGCCTACCCGTATAGGGTGATTAGGCCTTAGTCGTCCACGCGGGCCCAGTGCGGGTTGGACGACAAAAAGAAGATCAACGTCAGACAAAAGGGACGCTATTAGTAAAGAGTATATATCACTACGTTTTAGCTATTATTATTGTAAAATATTCATTAATTAGTTCATTTCAAGTCCTTTTGTATTATTATTTACTGTATATTTTATATTTAATTACAAAGTTACATTTTGTTTTTAATTCTGTATACCCAAATGCCACTCGGCATTAATTCGCCTTTGTACATAATATTATAGTGTGCATCAAAGTTTTTAATAAATAAATAAAGTGCAAATAACTCAAGTGCTATGTTTCTATTATTTATTTCTACAAGAAACTACAATCCAGTTTAGTACTAGTTCAAACAGTAGCCACAGTGCCCTCATCCCGAAACACAGAAGTAAGGAACACTGAATCGTGATGGATACCTATTATTTAGTATCGAGATTTGATACCCATTGGCTTTATAACTTTGAACGAAATCCATAATTTATTTTAACCTTGAGCGAGAGCCAATCCATCCAATTACTTGAACTAATCGTTAAGTTCTTTTCTTTAAATAAAAATAAATGTGATAATGTGTACGAGTGCGGTTGACTAACAACACGTTACCACCTGTAACATTAGGTATGTTGACAAATTAAAAAATATTCATTTAACAATTAAAAGTACCGTAATAAAGATATTTATATCAATACAAACACTCACCCCTTGCAGCGAGTGATTGAGCCACGACGGCAAGTAAGACGAACAATAAAACAAATTTAAACATTTTTGGTAATGATCTTCACTATCTGCCGTTTTCCGTAGAAACAATATGTGGAACCAACAGACGCTTTGTATTTATACTTAATTTCGAACACTTGTTTTGCAGTTATAGTTAAGTGGAAGTTTATTTTAAAATATGCCATTAATTCTAAGTTTTTAAACGTTTTTCGTTATTTTTTTCATTTTATTTTATATTTTCTTTTCATATCTTACGTTACAGGGAGAGTGGATCTCGGCAAATATCACGCATTTTTTTTCTGATTGAAACAAAAAAATAGATACTATTTTGGTCTATTTAATCCAGGTTATACATGCTTAAGATTTAAGCTTAAGTGGTCATCTAAAGTCATTTGCTCATCAGCACGACTTATGATCTACATCGCCCAAGTGCATGGTATTTGTCGACAGGTGCTGCAGTACATGTGCTATTTATATTGCATCTATCAGAGGAGCCACAGGCAGAGTTGCGACCTGCCAAATTTTGCCGGGACAGTCCGATTTCGAAGGCATTGTCCCGGGTCCGACAATCTATCAATTTGCCCAATTTTTGACAATTCAAAATTGCTTTATTTATAACAAACCTAGGTTAGGTGAGGCCCTTAGTAAGCGACCACGTTTCACTTCCGTATGTCATAACCGGCAACACACACTGGTCGAAGACTTTCGTCTTCAGACACTGAGGTATTTTGGACGAAAAGATCTCCCTTAACTTCCGAACGCTGCCATCCTAATTGGATTCGACGCGAAAAACCTCCTGCTCGAAGTTGGACCTACCCATTTGAACTACTTGTCCCAGGTACACATATTCGAGAAGGAGGTTTCTCGTCGAATCCAATTAGGATGGGCAGCGTTCGGGAAGTTAAGGCAGATCTTTTCGTCCAAATACCTCAGTGTCTCAAGACGAAGGTCTTTTGACCAGTGTGTGTTGCCAGTTATGAACATACGGAAGCGAAACGTGGTCGCTTACTAAGGGCCTCTAAATAGGCTTAAAGTTGCTCAACGTGCTATGGAAAGGGCTATTTAGGTGTTTCCCTACGCGATAAGATCCGGAACACGGATATCCGTAGGAGAACTAGAGTGACGACATAGCCCACAGGATAAGCAAGTTGAAGTGGCAGTGGGCAGGGCACATAGTGCGTAGAACCGATGGCCGATGGGGTGGAAAGGTTCTCGAGTGGCGTCCGCGTAACGGAAAACGAAGCGTAGGCCGACCCCAACCAGATGGTCTGATGATCTGGTTAAGGTGGCAGGTAGCAGATGGATGTCAACTGCAAGGGATCGGTCCGCGTGGAAATCATTAGGAGGCCTTCGTTCAGCAGTGGACTTTTTAGGTTGTAATGATGAGGTTAGGTGTGACAATATGCGATACGATCAATTAAATAACATCATAAATAACAAACTTCATCATCATCATCATCATTACAGCCCAATTATGTCCACTGCTGAACGAAGGCCTCCCCTAATGATTTCCACGCGGACCGATCCCTTGCAGTTGACATCCATCTGCTACCCGCCACCTTAACCAGATCATCCGTCCATCTGGTTGGGGTCGGCCTACGCTTCGCTTTCCGTTACGTGGACGCCACTCGAGAACCTTTCCGCCCCATCGGCCATCGGTTCTACGCACTATGTGCCCTGCCCACTGCCACTTCAACTTGCTAATCCTCTGGGCTATGTCGGTCACCCTAGTTCTCCTACGGATATCATCGTTTCGGATTTTATCGCGTAGGGAGACACCTAACATAGCCCTCTCCATAGCACGCTGAGCAACCTTGAGTCTATTCAAGAGGCCCTTAGTGAGCGACCACGTTTCGCTTCCGTATGTCATAACTGGCAACACACACTGGTCAAAGACCTTCGTCTTGAGACACTGAGGTATTTTGGACGAAAAGATCTGCCTTAACTTCCCGAACGCTGCCCATCCTAATTGGATTCGACGAGAAACCTCCTTCTCGAAGTTGGACCTACCCATTTGGACTACCTGTCCCAGGTACACATATTCGTCAACAACTTCGAGGACAGAACTTCCAACTGATATCGGTATAGGTACGACATGGGCATTAGACATGACTTTCGTCTTGTCCATGTTCATTTTAAGACCCACCTGTTGAGAAGCTCCGTCTAGGGTTTCGAGCATAGTGCTTAAATCCTCCATGGATTCTGCCATGACTACTATATCATCGGCAAATCGAAGATGAGTGATGTACTCGCCATTCACGTTGATGCCAAGTCCTTTCCAATCGAGCAGCTTAAACATATCTTCCAACGCAACTGTGAACAGTTTCGGAGATATAACGTCTCCCTGTCTCACTCCTCGGTGCAATTGGATAGGTTGTGTAAGCTCTTCATGTACACGGACTGACATAGTAGCGCTCTCGTACAGACATCTCAATACTTCGATATAGCGAAAGTCAATATGGCACCGTTGGAGGGCCTGAAGCACAGCCCAAGTCTCGATCGAATCAAAGGCTTTCTCATAGTCCACAAACGCCAAGCATAATGGCCGGTTATACTCTCTAGTCTTCTGTATAACCTGCCGCAGCGTATGTATGTGGTCTATGGTGCTGAAGCCTTTGCGGAACCCGGCTTGTTCGGGGGCTGGAAATCATCAAACCTACGCGCGAGACGGTTCGTGATGACTCTGGAGAACAACTTGTAAATGTGGCTCAATAGCGTGATGGGTCTATAATTCTTCAGCAAGGTTTTGTCGCCTTTTTTGAAGAAAAGCACCACCACGCCAATGCTCCACGCCTCTGGCGTCGCACCCTCACGGATCACGGAATTAAAGAGCTTCTGAAGGGTCTTAAGCACTGGCGTGCCACCTGCTTTCAAAAGTTCTGCGGTAATTCCGTCTTCTCCGGGGGCCTTATTTCGCTTAAGTTGTTTCAGAGCCATCCTAATCTCGCTCAAGGTGACTTCCGGGATATCCTCAGATAAATGTCGGGTTAACTTAGCTCTCGGGTCTTCGGCTAAGCTTGAAGCGGGAATCTGTGTAGCGGTATATAACTCGCTGTAAAACTTCTCAATCTCCCTCAAAATCTCTCAATAACAAACTTGATATAGAACTAATAAAATCGGCTTTAAACAAAAAGGAAAACATATGGAAAAATTAATCATTAATTTTCAATGATATTCTGTATATATAAAGGTAGATACGCAATCCGTGCCTCAAAAACGAACCGCCGAAGAGAGTACAGTTTGTACTCTTTTCTTAAGGTTAATGTGTTCGAAATTCGAAATATGGGCTGTCACTGCATTCGAAACACATTTTTCGATTGTTTTTTGAGCATATCACGAATCCATACTTTTTTACATCATTGTTAAGTTCAATTTCTTAGGACTGTCACATGATGTCATAATATAATTGGACCTAACTTTCGAATGTCACTCATGGATGCCCGATCGTCCCGATTTTTCCCTAAAGGTGGCAACCCTGACTGTAGGCACATACGAGCAGCCCACATTGCACCAGCTAAGCAAGCGCGCATGTCCCTGTCTTGCATGGTGTGACTCTCACGGATTGTCACACGACGAGCTAATGAGTTACTGTGCGCATGCGTCAAAGGCTTATAGCTGTACTTTCAGTTACATAATTGATTCCCATGTTTCTATTTAAAATCAAGCACTACTTGATACTACCTATTTCTAATAATGAGATTAACAAAACTATAAATCGGCCTAAAGTAATCTGAGAAGAACACTGCTGCTTAATTCTTCACCTAAACACACAAAGTCTGTACAAATACACAAAATGAAAAATTCTTGATAATAAATGGTATCCAAAAGGTAAAATATATATTATATTCGATAGCGCAACAACTTTAAAATATGACCTTTAAATGTCAATAAAGATTGTTTTTTTGTACGGTGAAGCAAAACATCGTGAGGCAACCTGCGCACGTCTGAGAAGAAATTCAAAGTTGTGGGTGAAGTCGTCCAACCCGCACTTGGCCCGCGTGGACGTCTAAGGCCTAATCACCTATACGGGTAGCTCGTGCCCCTCGGTAGGGACGTTTAATGAGCTGATGAGGATGATGAGTTAGGATATCGAAGACCGGGATATCTGGCGCTAAATGGGGGAGACCTTTGTCCAGCAGTGGACTGCAATAGGTTGAATATAGTGTGCCCAAATGCAAGAACAGACGAGACTTCGCCAGTCTTGCTGTCTTGGTCTTGCGCCAATACACCTGGTCTTGCAAGTCTTGCAATTACCTATTAGTCTATTACTATTATTAAAGTTATTTTAAATCTTAGAAAAACGTATTAGAATTAGAACATTGTGGCTTAATTAACATAGCCATAGTTAAGATCAAGCAGAATAAATTAACTGAAGATTGATAAGAAATTTGAAAATCAACAGACCTATATGTCGTTTTTCATGGAAGTAACTGTTTCTTAATAGTAATATCTTATAATTAAGAAACAGTTACTTCCACATTCCAATTTGTTTTTTTACATGTCTTAGTAAATAAGCTAAAACATGTAATGAACAACTTAATTACAATAACTTGACTGTATTTTAAAGAACAATATCTGTCTAGAAAGATTGAACCCTCAACTTATTACTCTTAAAATTCGAAATTATTTTGCATAGAGTATACCTACCCTGTGGCGGCCATAAAATAGGGTCAAATGTTGTGATTTCGCGCGGCAACGATTGTGTAATATGATTTCAAAAGAACATTACTTCCGAAAAAGCGGTAAATTTCTTTGAGAAGTAAGTACAAAACCTTTGATGCCGGCATTATCAAAGGCCGATGATTAAATAACTATGCATGCACTCAGTTTGATTTTAATGGATTTTTTTATTCACTATGCTGGTATGTTTATGGTATTAGTCGTAATGCGCATAGGTCCAGGTTTCATATTCGTTTGATACAGTTTTTTGCGTCTCATAAATTCCTAAGCGTACCTATACACCGAACTGTTACACCTAACTACTCCGTGAAATAGCGCTAAGTCCTAGCTGCAAGACGCAAGAGTCTTGCAGGCTATGTCTTGTTCTTGCTCAAGTCTTGCACGGTCAGTCTTGGTCTTGGTCTTGCTAAAAATACGCGGTCTTGTTCTTGGTCTTGCAAAAACGCAAGAATAAGACCAAGACTGAATTTGGGCAACACTAGTTGAATAGGAATAGGGTTAGGATAATCATGCTATACATATAGGTACTAATGTTTGTGGTATTACAGTTTACTCAAAAACCTTAACATCGTGTTGGAACATGATAGAATTGTATTAACTGTAATGCTGTTTTGTGTATCAGATGAATGAATAAATAAGGAAAATGGAGCAAGGCCCTAACAGAATGGTATCCAAGAGGCGGATGAAAATCGAGGAATACAAAATGTGAAATAGGATGTTGACAGAGAGCAATGGAAGTGTTTGGAGAAGGCCTATGCCAACAGACACGCTGAAAAAACTGAAAGCTTTAATAATAATAATATGCATTTATTTGTAAGACACATGAAAAATAATGTTACACTATGTCTTGCCAATATGAGGCGTACAAATTTTAAATGAAACTGAAATAATTGTGCTCTTTACAACATTACTATTAATATTAAACACATATAAAAAAATCTTTATGGTAGCACTTGTTGTATCACAAGTATAATGAACTTATATGTCAAAAGAGTTTAACATACAATCGAAAGTACGGCTCTGTATATTGCAACAACTTTCGATATTATCTATAAGATCGATACTATCGATAGTTTTGCTCTATCGATACTGGTCTGTGGTGCAATATTATTGATAATAAATAATTAAATCTAGTCAAAGTCGTGCCAAGCTTAAGATTCCTTGCGTTTCCTTTATTATTATAGTTAATGTTATTTCTTTATTTGTAAATGTTATAAGCAAGTGCCTAAAGAATAAAACCCACACTTCTACGTTAGGGAGAGCGGGGCTGAAAGTGCCGGGGGTAAATAGTGCCGACGCGAATATCTCAAAACAGAAAGAGATAAATTTACGATCGTATTGTATCGCGTAAGGCCTAACAGTCGCGCACACGCGGCTGCCATTGTAGTTGCATCAGCGACGCGGACCGAGTCTCACTGCATGTGAGGGTCCTCCAGCGCCACGTAAGAATATTTCGTTTCAATACTTTTTGGTCTCAAGCTAGCATTTTTCTGCTTTTAATATGTGAGTTTTGTAAAATGTTTGTTATTTATCCTAGTTTGTTATGCAGTGTAATTTTAATGCTTTGTGTACAGTGATTTTTATATGTGAGACAAAATATCACACTATCATAAACGGGGTAAAATGTGCCGTTCATGTGGGGCTGCTTGTGCCGCGGCACAACCAACCCCTAACCAACCTATATTGTTTCAGTATTGTTTATATTTACGCGAGCAATTATGAAAGAAAGAAAATACTTTTGGACATGATACTTTATACTGCATTTATTTTCTTCGACAGAATGAGGACATACAATCAGGTAATCAAGGAGCAAGAGACACGTCAGTGCTCTCCGAACCTATCCCTTGCTGCAGTTCCAGCCTCTTCATCAGTTGATAATAACACAGGAGATAAAAATGCAGCAGTTTTCTCACCAGAGCTAATAAGACCACTGCCTAAAGCACCTCCCCGACTAATTGGACATACTAAAGCACGTAAAAGAAAGACAGCTGTTCTTACGGACACTCCAGAGAAAATTGCTTTAGCAGAAGAACAGGCTAGTAAAAAGAAGAAAAAGAAGCGAAACTAAAAAGAAGTTAAGGGAAAAGGGACGGGAAGATGCAAGGGAAGGGTAACAAACAAAAAAGCCGACTAAAAAAACCCCGCTAAGAGAAGAGTATTGCAAGATGACGACAGTTCTGATGACGAACAAGAATGGTTCTGTATCATTTTGTGTGATGCCTATTCTAACTCTGCCCCTGGAGAACAATGGATTGAATGCAGAGAATGTAAGAATTGGGCCCATTTACAATGTATTGAAGATGAGAAGAAAACAAGCATTTGTATTGTCCAAATTGTTATTTCTGATCAATCACCTGGAAAGTAACTAGTTTTGGTTAATAATTTTGGAACATAGTAATGAAAGAGAAATCTTTACTGTTTATAGCAGGTAGTTTACTAGTCCGTATAGACTGATATTTTTAATAATTGATCTCATTTGCATAAAAAATAAGTACAAACTATTGATTAAAAATACGTTTTTATGTTGAATAATTAATAAGAAGGTTCCTTTTTTTTATTTATAATATTTAGTATTATACAATTAACTTTAAAAACTGTTGATTTATATTAAAAAATATAACGAATAAATATATTATTATAAACTGATGTGTTTTAATTCCCTAATTAATTTTCATTCATATAAAACTCCCAGCATTATAACGGCACAACCGACCTCAGCTACGGCACAACTTGCCCCAGATTGGGTTGGTAGTGCCTTGCCGCCTCTGTATAAAAATCGCATTTTCATAAAAACTATTAAAAATGTGCAAAATCTGAAGTTAAATTCGTAAAAATAGATTAAATTTGGCTTAGGACTGAACCACCGAATATTAAAAGGATTTGTCAAATCGGCACTTTCAGCCCCGCTCTCCCCTACAGCGTAGCACGTTTTTCGTTCGGGCCAACGACTTGTGAAAAGAAATTGAATACAAGTTGAAATGAAAAAACCAGGACATCGGACTCGCAATGGGGGTTAACTATTTCAAGCAACCGAATTCGATATGAGAAAGAAATTGGCAAAAAAAACACATACAAATCTTTTATGTATTTTTAATAATTAAAAGTCATTACTTTACGCTCAAGCATCAATCAATATTAATCATGCAACGAGCTTCGCATGCGTCTTTATTTGCGAAGTTGTTAGCATTTCCAGCACAGCCTCCATATGTGAATAATTTGCATTCATCGGCAACGCTGTCGTAGTAGAAGCTGGAAATTAAATTATTAATTTTTGGTATAAGTACATAAATAACACTTTAACTAAAATATATAATACACACTAAATACTTAAAAATAAATAATTAAAACTAAAAAATATAATTAAAAGAAGTCCCTTTCGGCAAGGTTCCGACAGTACTGGCAGTGTAACCCCTTTGGATTGCCAGACTAATTCTTTGTCGAAGGTAGCTAGCTGCCAGATCTTCGGTCACCTGTGATGTCGACTGACCTTTTGGAAATTTCCTTGAAAAGCCTCAAAGCACTAGGACCCCACGGACCAAGTGTCTTGACACCGAACGGAACAAAATTTATTTTTAATTTATTTTTCGTTATTATATCCTAATATTATGTCCACTGCTGAACGATGGCCGTTGTAATTTTAAATACGAACCAGAGAATACCAGTGGCATAGAACGAAAGATTTTTTTTTTTCAAAGACGGGGTAAGGCGTTCGCGACATAGCCAATTATAAATACAATATCTACTAACATTCACACAGCGCCATCTAGCCCCAAGTTAAGCGTCTTAAAGGTTTGCCCGGGGATCGAAACCGGGGCCCTTGGTGTAGTAGCCGACGTATCAACCACCTCGCGGTCCAAGGGGCCTCCCGCCTCTAAGGCTTGCAAATCCAAATATACATATAATTAATTACAAATCTAGCGCAGCAATAAATAATAAAAAATCGTCTAGCAATCTGGCAATACTAATCTAACTACAGTAGAACGCCGATTATGCGAATTAATTAGAACCGGGGTCGATTCGAATAATCAAAAATTTGGATACTCGGACATAGACTGGTAATGAAGAAAAATGAACTGTCACACATGGAATAAACTTTATTAAGTTTAACAAACACAGTTCTACAAAAACGCTCACTTGAACATCTCGATCAAAGTTGCGACCCCATCAGGCCTTACCAAAAATACAAAGTGCAAAAATTCAAATCGATAATAGAGGCTTCGGACCAACTCGGATAATTGGCGATTCAGTTAATCGGCGTATGGATATTCGGTGTTCTACTGTACCACACTCGTTTTTTAGGGAAAATAATTACAATTAATAAATAATTAATTTGAGTAAAAGTTTTAGTATTTTTTTAAATATAATTTAGGTCTTGTCCCGTCACTGTTTTTTATGGGTGAGGACATAATTTTATCATAGCTACCTTTACCTAGTATGATAAAACAGCTGAATGTAACCAATTTGGTCCACAATAATTGCTCTCTCGTTCTTTTACTTCGGTTTGGAGTTATGTGGACCACGCAAATGTGTTTTCTGTTAATTCTTTCGTAATTTACGTCAAGAATGCATGCTTATATCATTCACAAAATGCATTTTTAACTTACTTTTGGTAGGCGCTTCTACATGGTCCGGAGTCAGGATTTAGGTAACAGATCGAATCTGAAAATGAAATACAATGAATAAATAATATCCCGGTTCCACCATTTTCATTTACACTTCCAATATATATTTTATTTTATCATTATCATCAGCTCATTTTACGAGTGAGGGGCACGGGCCAACCTGTTCAGGGTGTTTAATCCTAAGTCGTCCACGCGGGCCAAGTGCGAGTTGAACGACTTCACGCACAACCTTTGAATCTCTTCGTAGGCGTACGCAGTTTTCCTTCACCGTAAGATCATATATAGTGCTATGTATTTCTGAATATCACTCCAAGGTAGCTAAGGGAATAATAGATACAGGATCCCAAAAATTGTCGTATCGGATGATGTTTGTAGTGCAGTGTTGATAGAAACTTATCTATCTCCCTTTATTTCCTTCAACACTGAATCGTGATGGATATAACTTTACTAAGTTCGAAAAGTTTACTAAGTTTTATGGGTATCGATATTCGATACCCATTGGCTTAATGACCTTTAACGAAACTTATAATTCTTTTAACCTTGAGCGAGATCCAATCCATCCAATTGGTAAGGATACATTTTATTACAAAAGTAGTATAATGAAAATATTTATTAAATATCAATACAAAAACTTACTCCTTGCAGCCAGTGATTGAGCCACCACAGCAATTAAGACGAACAATAAAGCAAATTTGAACATTTTTAGTAATGATCTTCACTATCTGCCGTTTTCCGTAGAAACAATATATGGAAGCAACAGACGCTTTGTATTTATACTTAATTTCGAATACTTGTTTTTGCAACAGTAGTTAAGTGGAAGCGTTTATTTTAAAATATGCTAATAAGATTGTAGTTTTTAGACGTTTTTCGTTTTTTTTTTTACATTTTTCTTTTCATTCTATGATGAAACCTAAAGGGGGCGTTCATAAATTACGTGAGATATTTAATTGGAGTCGAGTCAAATCTCATCTAATCCAACGTTGCAGAGACGATAGATCTAGGCAAACATCACGCATTTATTTTATTGAAACAAACAGATATATATTGGTCCATTTAATACCGACTTTACATGCTTGAGATCTAATCTTAAAAATTCATTTGCTCCAATTCTTATACGCCCCTGCCTACCAATTCAACCGCTAAATGCCTTCATCACGCCTTATGGTGTCCATTGGCCAAGTATATGCGATGATTTAGATAAAAGGTGTGGCAGTACATGCGGTATTTAATTCGCATCAAAAGAGCGTACTCTTGCTTAAAAGACCGGCAACGCATCTTGTAGCTCCATTGGTGTTGCAAATGTCCATGGGCGGCAGTATTCACTTTCCATCAGGTGATCTGTCTGCTCGTTTGCCCACTATCCTTTAAAATTTTAACTTTAAAAACTATTACAAGAGCTGCAGGGCACACGTGAGCAGCCCACATTGCACCAGCTAAGCAAGCGCGCATGTCCTGCAAAGTGCGTCCCTCACGGATTGTCACAAGACGAGCTAATGAGTTACTGTGCGCATGCGCCAACGACTTATAGCTGGTGTTTTCAATTATATTAATGACTCTCATGTGTTTGCTTAGTATGAAGTATCTACTTGATACCTATTTCTAATATGAGATTAACAAAAACAAGCGACACTAGACGATTTAAATTTATTTACGATTAAGCATAATTATACAATGAGGAACAACTTATAGTGGATTTATTCACGTATTCCTTATCAACTATGTTAACATATCCTACTTACTTCAAATACTTTAAAACAAAACAGCCAATAAATTAAATGTTAACTACAACTCTAGTTATGTACGATAGACCTCCTCCATAGAATGTCTATATACCTACTAGAAGGGGAGGCGAAAAGAGGATTTTGGGATTTACTCCAGCGTGGCAGATTACCATACGGGGAGATACCTTGTACCCTATTAAATACCTCCACTAGGTAAGAGCCTCGTCTAGGTAGCCGCAAGTCCAGGATTAAGGATCAGATCATGAAAAAATTGATCATCTGACTTTTTCGAGCGCGTCAAATTAAGGAAGGGTAAGTTAGTTAAATGCTAAAAAGTGTTTTTCCACTAATTTGACAATTTGCCATTAACGTCAAGAAGTAGGATGGTTACTGAGTTATAAAAAAAACACATCTCGACTATCTCGTGCGTGGTTAATTTGTTTTAATTTTGAAGGAATTCAACGTTAACGAGAAATATATAATCTGACGATTTTGATCTGAAGTAAGAAAAGAAAACAAATCATTAAAGTTTAATTAAACCAGCTACGTGATACCTGTATTCCCACCTCTGCGTTTCTTTTCCTCTGTCACCCTTTCTCTTTCTATGACTCTCCCACTCCGTCCCCACTCTTTAGGTTCTGTTGCCATGATGCCATGACAGCTGAACGTGCAGATGGTAATGTTGACAACGTACTTTTAGTTTACGACTTTTCGCTATAACAGGGTCACTTTTCTATAGTATATAACCTTTCTGCAACGCCCTAAACCCGGAATCGTGTCCTACTGTGTAAACTTCCATATTTTGTGTTATTGACGCCGCATTAACAAATAAATAATGTAAATCGGCCTTAGGTTATATCTTAGAAGCATATGAAATAACCGCCTAACTTAAAATTATACTGCTGCTTAATTCATCACTTGAACACACAGTCTGAACAAATACACGAATTGATGATAAATGGTATCCATAAGTATTACAGTTTAATTACTTCAGCTGTCAAATCGAGACAATAATGATTATACTTACATTATAAGACTTCATATTAATTATTTTGCGAGAAGTTATTGACCATTTTTAATTAATATGAATTATCACAAACCATTTTAATTGTAATTCTGTCGTAATAACTATTTACTAAAATCAAAATATTATAATGTTTCTTACCTTCATTTGAAAATGTCAGACTTCCTGTTATTATTATTGGCAAACACATACTAGGTTTAGTTAATCACTTCAAAAAATATTCATAAGATATGTACAATATCAAAATTATGTAAAAATATTATTTAATATATTCGTTTAAATGATTTTCTTAGAATAACCCGATTTCCGTTTATCTGAAATCCTATGGATATCATTAGACTTCCGGTTAGCTAATATTCTGTTCAAATCATTTAACTTCCTGTTCGTATTAAAACCTTATAGGTCCTAACGCATTATTTTAAAATAACTCGAAATAGTCTTAAACTATGTGCAATTAGTTTTCAAAGCTAATTCTTGTATTAATGTATACTTAATGTATGTTTCTTTTATTTTATGGTGTTATTCGTCCATCTGCATCATGCCACTTCCGGTGTGGCACAACGGGTATTTAAACCGTTGTGCGATTTCGAGAGGGCCCAGTTCCCTCATTGTTGGATCGCCTTCAGCGAATTCGAAACAAAATTCTACGCGCCGCGGCAAACTCTCCCTGGTATATTAGGAACATCGACCTACATAGGGACCTCGACATTCCCTCTATTAAGTCATTTATGAAAGAAGCGTCCCGTCGCTTCTTTGATAACGCGTCCAATCACGTCAACCCGCTCATTGCCCAAGCAGCAAACTATCTGCCCATGAAGGGTGTTCGATTTAAACATCGCCGACCGAGGCACATATTACTCGACCCAGATGACACTATCACAGAGGCCAACGCGCCTTACACTTCACACTCAGCACACTGTACATCGTACACGAACACTAGGACACCGCATCCGCCGGCGGACGCGTGATTCCAATCCTCACAGCGTCTCACTCCGTTATTCCTCCCTCGTCCGAGGGACGGCACTAAGCCGAGGTTCGAGCCCTAGTGGGCGCCCTTAGTGACCGTCCATCTTCTCCTACTTCGATAGGTATCCGTAAGCGGTCTCGTGCCGCGACCGGAGCCAATCATCGGCTGAGCTAGGCTCGCCATTTTCATCCGGTGACGTCGTTAAGGCCATCTGCGGCCAACAACAAAATCATTTCGGAAAAAAAAAGAGAGGGGCAGTACGCACCCTGGATTGATAAGAAGAACACTGTTGGAAAAGCTAAGTAGTAACGTTGTTATTCTGCTTGATTTCTGTTATAGACTTATTGTAGTCAATATTAATTTAGCATTGTATAACTTAATTGATGAAAATAGTTTGTTTGTGCTTATAGGTTCAAAGGCTATGATACTGTATTTGTCCTTCACATTAAATTAAATACTGAATTCAGATATAAAGCTTAATAATTGTAAAGTAAAAGATACTATCGGTTTATATGATATTTTATTTGCACATGTTCATTTTATTTGCACATGTTCAGTCCTTTCGCAATTTAATCTGAGTTGCTTAACAGGTCATTAGATAGATAAACTCTTTATAGCATATAGTACAGCAAACATCACTGTTCTAACATAAGTTAAATTACATATTATGTCAATAAAGACTTTTTTTGTACAGTGAAGCAAAACGCTGTGCACGCCTGCGAAGTAATCCAAAGGATGTGGGTGAAGTCGGCCAATCCACAATGGGCCAGCGTGGACGACTAAAGCCTATAAACCAGGCCCGTGCTCCGCGGTGGAGACAAATAACTGACGATGATGAAAGATTGTTTTTTTGTATTTAACCTATGCATAACAGCAAGATACAATAGTGCAATTTTGCTAATTAAAAAACCGTATCTTTTCTGGATATAAACGGTGTATAATCGTCATTTTACTCTGTAGGTACTATTGGAAATTGCAAATAGGATCCCCGATAAGAGCTGGCAAAAAACTCTTATTATTATCACATTGGTTACAGAGTGATTTATACTGTTCAGTACCTATAAGTTCACTCTTCATTGATCCATCAAATATAAACTGACAAATCAAACTTCCACAAATTCTTCCCATAAGGTTCTTTAGTCTGAGCTCCACAATCAAACTTTAAATTTTTAGTGGTTCTTTTTTTATTTGGATGTTTATACAATTGTTACAGAAATATTTTAAAAATAATTAAGAATGTTAAACTGAGTAATGTTAAGCAATGACATTGTGTGTAATTTGTTTTGGTCGTCGTGTTTCTAACCCTAGTTTAGTGCAGAGGTCGCATGAAATTTTATTTAGCCCCTTCTCAATAATATGTTTGAAGAGAAGCTATATAAAATGATTATATTTACCTATTAAAAGTAATCTAAATTATTTATCATAACCTCCTTGCTTTCACAATGTCATGGAATCCATAATTGTAATAATTCTATACGCAGATATTTATAAAAAATGTATACGTTTTTTTCTTCATACTCCTGCACCGTATGCATACATAAAAAAAAATATTGTCTGTCTTTCTGCTCCGGGTAATTTCCTTAACAGCTGGACCGTCTTGGACGGGATTTTTTGGCAGGAAACTTATGTGATAAGGAAAAACAAAGGCTTCTTTTATTTTACAAAATACTTTTTAAAACTTAGGTATTTGACACCACTAATCGTTGACGCACTTTTTATGAACTGTCAAAAAGGAACGTTTCCATATATTTTATATGAGATAATTGATATGTGACGTCATTGCTCACTATCATCAATTGACCTTATATTTATTGGTTTTAGTGTATTTAAAAATAAAATATTGCAAATAAACAAAAGTGATCAATGAAACGACATACAAATAAGGTGCGCTTTTATAAAAATAAGGTTTGGTATTTTATTGCGGATGATGGAAAATATCGAATTCACTAATACATTTGACGTTTTAGAAGACTTTTTTATAAGTGTTTCTTTTTTAATAAGAAGCTTGCAAATTGCAAATACCTTAGTTATTCAAACGTCTTAATTTTGATTTCAGCATGTTTTAAATGATAAAAAGCGTTTTTTTTAATGTACGAGGTTTGAAATACGAGATTTTTCGCTGCATAAATAGAAGAATTTTAACTCTATTATGATCACCACTCTGGTGTCTGATCCGATCTTCTGGTGACTGATATATGCATTCGAGTCCCTAACCAATCTTCAAGGCTTAATCGACTGTTCACTGTGCCTCTGTGCAATAGCAATAGAGTTTTACCAAAAATTAAAACTTACCTATTATTTTTTATTCAATATCCGGAATCCATCTTGAGTCAAGCACCTGTCTTTCTTCCATAAAGCCAGCATTTCCGATCCCTTTTTCCCCCTCCAGCGCCCTCTATGGTTGATTTGTACCACTTCCTGGGCGCGAGCGCCCGCTGAATTTCTTCATTATGGCACTCATGATGCACCAGGTAGGACTTACCTGGATTCCGGATATTGAATAAAAAATAATAGGTAAGTTTTAATTTTTGGTAAAACTCTATTATTTGTTTAGTATCAATATCCGGAATCCATCTTGAGTGATGTGTTTGTTATCTCCTGGTGCAAATAACTTTTAAGTTATTTACGCTATAATGTGTATAGGTACTTTATTAAATAAAGTTGTCAATTTAGGAAAAAATCAATTTTTTATTTAGACATAATTATATATTACTCATTAATTGCATCAAAGTAATTAGATAAAGAAACTATTTCTATTTTATTACATTTTTCTGACATAATTTCTCTCTGATAATAATTTTGAAAAGTATGTACAGATTTCCAATTTCCCGTTGCTAGAATTTTATCGATAGGAAAATTTTCTAACCAATTTAGTGATGCTACTGCTGAACACACTGAACCCGGAGTAGCCTCTATACCCGCGTCTTTTAATACTGATTTTACCCACCCGCCTACAGTTCTTGTAGCAGGTTTAACATCCCCTCTAGCTGTTATAAACAAATTCAAAATATTTTGTCTACGATTTGAGGATATTTTTAACAACTGACGTATCCAAAAAACAGGATTCAAGTTCTTGTCTGGATGAGCATTAAGACGCCAACCAGATTGACGATGGTTAACATTGTCGGTCTTGGAACCAAAAATTGGCCATAGAACAATACTACTATCCTCGTCAATTAAACTATTTTCATCAATACGTAATAAGGTTAAGTCATGAACTCTGCGGCCCGAAGCTAGTAATAATAAGGTTGCAGTACGTTTTGACACTTCGTAAAGATTATTTTCCTTAGGGCTATTAAGACTTAAGTATTGTAGTAAACATTTTGGACTCCATATAGGAGGTTTAGGTGGTTTTGAATGAGCAGCTGAAATTGCTCCTAACATATTTTTTACAAAAAAAATTGATGAAATATCTATCTTAGAATTTAAATAAGTGAAAGTTGATATGACCGACTTATGCACTAATATAGTTTTATAAGAAAGGCCTATTACTTGATGTAAATATGCAAGATAACGTGCAACTTGTTCAGCTTTTGGGCACTTATAGTTTATATTATGTAACTCACACCACCTTCTCCACCTATTCCACGCTGGCATATAAGTTTTTAGGGTGGACTGGCGCCAACCTTTCATTAACAGTGATTGTTCCTGTTCAGACCAGTCGTTTAATATGTTCTGCCACCCGAAATCAACCAGGCTTCTAGTTGAAGATCTTGAATTTCTGGTGGATGGGATCCGGTTCGAGTATCTATCAGTGTCAGAGCCAAGTTTTGGATCTGATATGGTGGACGTAGAGCTCGACTTTGTAAGTCCACCCTCCAAAACACTCTGTGCCATTTTGGGGCAATCAGGATATACTGGCCGCTGGCTTGGAGTAGGTGACAAAGAACTCTGGGCATCAGGTTCGGGGGTGGAAATACCCACGCTAGCTTGTAGTGCCACTCGTGGCAGAATGCGTTGTGGCTCTGTGCCTGTTTGTCCGACCTGTCTAATGACACATATTTGGGTACCACATGGGCCGTTTTGGATGCGAATAAGTATATCTCTGGCACTCCCCATAACTGAAATATTGGTGCTGTCGCGGTTATCATCAGATGCCACTCGGGACAATCCTTCCCCCGTGATAGCGCGTCTACATCCACGTTGTATCGTCCTGGGATGTACTGAGCCACCAAAACTATATTCAAACTGTCTAAAATTGTAAGAAGTTGTCTGGTTTGTTTTAGAAGCTAGATATAAGATGTAAGATATAAGATACCACCGTCCGATTGTCTGTCTGGAGAAGAATATGAGCATCTTTCAGGTGGCGTTGCTCGTGAATGATCGCCGCGTATACTGCGAACATTTCTTTCACGTTGGCATGCAATCTCCTCTGTGACTTCTTCCAAGATCCCATAAGAATATTGTCGTTTAGTTGGGCCCCCCATCCGATGTCCGATGCGTCTGTTGTTAGTAGGTGGGACACTGAGTTCCGGTATATTGGTAAGCTCGTTCCCATTGCTTTGTGCCACCATTCTAGCTCTTCTTGGACAAACTTTGGAAACTTTTGCTTGCGGTAGGGGTGGGACTTCGATAGTTGTCGACTGAAGTACTGCAGGGTTCGACAGTGAAGACGCCCCCTTTTGGTGACGAAGCTGGCAAAGTTTAGTTTCCCCATTAGAATTTGGTATTGTTTTGAGGGACCACTTGCCGGAATCGAGTTGTTGGACAAGTGCTTTGCGTAGCGATAGGCACTTGGCCTCCGACAGGGACGTTGTATTGTAACGTGTGTCCCACGTAATGCCGAGAAACTCGAGGCACTGTGTCGGAGTTACAACCGATTTCTGGAAATTGACGCTCCATCCTAGCGACTGCAGGACTTTGATTGCTAATGCTATGTTGTCCTGCAGTCGCTGATGTGATTGGTTCGCCAGTAAAAAATCGTCTAAATAGACTACACACCTGATACCTCGACTCCTCAGAAACTCCGCTATCCAGTTTGTCACGGTAGCAAATGTTCTCGGAGCCGAGGACAATCCGAAAGGTAAACAGGTCATCTGTAGTAGCTGGCTGCGATTCGAATCTTGATGATGATAAACCATTCGTAAGAATCGACGATGTTGCTTGGCTATAGGAATGTGAAAATAAGCCTGGCTTAAATCTATTTTTGCCATCCAATCTCGGTGTTGTAAGAATGAGGGTACCCGAAAGTGGTTGAATAATTTGAATGGTTTTGTTATGACGAATTTGTTCAGCTCTTTCAAATTGAAGATTGGACGATGACTTCCGTCTCGTTTTGGTATCAAAAACATTACCGAAAGATAGCTCGGGCTTTGCCGGGCATTTCGGGTCATTTCGGCTGATTTTTTGTGCTGTAACACTGCATTGCCGCAGAACTCGGAAAAATCAATGGCGGTTTTATGGAAAAAGGGATTTGAGCCCCGTCTAACAAACGGCTAAATGAACTGGTGCTCCCAAATTTCTCCAAACATATTGATATTGTTTTAGACAACCGCCTAGAAAGTGCCGAGAGTCAATCGCGATGTTTATTTTTGGGGGTAGATCGTGGTCTAGCTTTCCCTCCTTTTCGCTTAATGTTGACCGATTTAAACTGGTTTGACCGATGGGAAGGTTTATTTTGACGCTTGGTGGTAGGTTTATCCCGAAAAAATGTGTCGGCTACTTGTTTACTTGTTGAATGTTTTTGGTTTCGATAAAAAAATCTTTGGCCTGCGGACGACTGTAGGGTTGTGGGATAGAAACCAGTTTATCTACACCACCAATTTTTTGAAGGTAGTTTTGAACAGATATCATCGAATAGCGTTTCAGCTAGGAGGAATTTTGTAAAAATATCGCGATGATATTCCTCAGGTATTTGACGTAATAATGCATCTCTACGCAATTGAATTAAATCC
This sequence comes from Leucinodes orbonalis, assembly GCA_019425675.1. NCBI lineage: Eukaryota > Metazoa > Arthropoda > Insecta > Lepidoptera > Crambidae > Leucinodes > Leucinodes orbonalis. The sequence continues at coordinate 29,879 of PQWD01005377.1, forward strand.
GCACGTCTACCACATACAATTTGAAGCAAATCATCAGTTACCTTGCTATATGGGGATTCTTTTGAAAATAAAGATTCTATTTTCTCAAAAATCATAGTAGAGGTCAGGGGTTGTCTTAGATCACTGGCCCAGTCTACTAGCAATTGCAAAGTTTTTACTAATTCTTTCTTTTGTACAAGTAAAGCATTCGTTAATCCGGCAAATGTACGTTCTAACAAATGTGTGCGTGACTCTTCTCTCATCATAGCGGCCTCAAAACGCTTTAATGAATCGTTAACGCCAAGCTCCACGAAACCGGGGGTAGCTAAATATTTTTTCTGAGTATCGGCAAATCTAACTGCATACCAATCATCGCACTTAAAACGCTGTAATTCGCTCAATTTATTTACGAAAATTTTATTTACCTGTGCAAAAATAGGATCTTTCACGGTTGTGGTTATATCCGATAGGTTTAGTTGGGTATTAGATACTTCTCTTACTGTAGGTCGTCTTAAATTTAGATCGTATATATTATTGGAGCCAGAGTTTTCGTTCGAGATTGAATTTTCCTGACTTTTTGACAAGAGGTTGGATTAAAAATGCCACTTGTTGAGATAAAAATTCAAAATGTGCGTAACTCACAGTTTGCTCCATTTTTCTTGCCTTTGGTTGCCTCGGTGATTCCCTGCCGGTAGAAGAGTCGCTTTCCCCCGAACTCGTAGCCGAAGAACGCCGCATTTATAAAACTATCTATCTTAAAGGGACCTAACTATGAACTATTCGTTTTTCGAAATGAAGAAATGACCTTATGACGCGAAAAACGACGCTATAATGAAGAAATTCAGCGGGCGCTCGCACCCAGGAAGTGGTACAAATCAACCATAGATGACGCTGGAGGGGGAAAAAGGGACCGGAAATGCTGGCTTTATGGAAGAAAGACAGGTGCTTGACTCAAGATGGATTCCGGATATTGATACTAAACAAATAATGTGTCATTTCATAACCCCTTAAACAGAGTATGTCGGGAATGTAACTTCCTCTTACAAAATTACAGAGGCTCCTGACATCTGCAGTAACGACTGTAACTAAATAAAAGAACAGGTCAATGATTAGAATTATAAATTCAATTCAATTCAATTAATTAATTATATTTGCTTATTTAATTTGTTATGCAGTTATGTCTACTTTCAATAAGTTTCACAAAACTTTCAATGTAATGTAACCAATACGAGCAATGAAAGAAAGATGGATGTGCCATTGGCAGAACCGATGGCCGTTGGAGCAGACGAGATCTGGAGTGGAGACCGAGTCTCGGCAAGCGTAACGTAGGACCGGAGGACCGAGGGACCGACGACTTGCAAAAAATTCGCTGGTGGAGGCTGAATGAGGAAAGCGGAGGACCAGGATGTCTGGCGTAAAATGGGGGAGACCTATGTCCAGCAGTGGACTGTGATAGGTTTAACAGGGGTAGTATCATCATCAATCATCATCATCAGCTCATTAAACGCCCACGAGGAGCATGAGCCTACCCGTATAGGTGATTAGGCCTTAGTCGTCCACGCGGGCCCCGTGGGGATTGGACGACTTCACACACAACCTTCGAATCTCTTCGCAGGTGTGCATGAAGGTTTCCTCGCGATGTTTTCCTTCACCGTAAAAGCGTCGGGTACCGTACATATCCTACCTATTCAACCTATCGCAGTCCACTGCTGGACATAGGTCTCCCCCATTTTGGGCCAGATATCCCGGTCCTCCGCTTTTCTCATCCAGCTCCCACCAGCGACCTTCCGCAAGTCGTCGGTCCATCGGGCCGGAGGGCGTCCTACGCTACGCTTGCCAAGACGCGGTCTCCACTCCAGAAGTCGTCTGCTCCAACGGCCATCGGTTCTACGACATACGTGACCAGCCCACTGCCACTTCAACTTGCTGATCCGGCGGGCTATGTCGGTAACTTTAGTTCTCTTACGATTAAATCATTTCTGATCTTATCCCTAAGAGAGACTCCAAGCATAGCTCGCTCCATTGCGCGTTGAGTGACTTTGAACTTGTGAACCAATCCCGCAGTCAGTGTCCATGTCTCAGCTGCGTATGTTAGCACGGGTAGGACGCATTGCTCAAAGACTTTCGTCTTTAAGCATTGCGGAATAGTTGACGTTAAGACATGACGTACTTACCGAATGCCGCCCAGCCCAACTGAATCCTCCTACTAGCCTCCTCTCGAAGTTATGCCGGCCAAGTTGGATGGTTTGGCCCAGGTAGATATACTCCTGCACAACCTCGAGACGGACGCCATCGACGCATATCGGTTGTGGCATGACACGACTGTTGAACATGACTTTCGTCTTGTCCAAATTCATGCCAAGCCCAACTCGTCGGGAAGATTCATTTAGGCTGTTCAGCATCTCCGCAAGCTCTTCCGATGACTCTGCCACGATGACGATATCGTCAGCAAAACGAAGATGAGAAATATACTCTCCATTGACGTTGACGCCTCGTTCAGACCAGTCCAGGGTCTTGAAGACATCCTCCAATGCGTTTGTGAACAGTTTCGGGATATTACATCCCCCTGTCTCACCCCACGACGCAATTGGATGGGTCTTGTCCGCTGGTCTTGGATCTGAACGGTCATCGTCGCTGCGTTGGAGAGACACTTCATCACCTCGATATATCGCCAGTCGATACCGCATCGCTGCAGAGCCTCCAGAACAGCCCAGGTTTCGATGGAGTCGAAGGCTTTCTCGTAGTCCACAAATGCCATACACAGCGGCTGGTTATACTCTTCGGTCTTCTGTATAAGCTGCCGAACAGTATGGATGTGGTCCACGGTGCTGTAGCCTTTTCGAAACTCAGCCTGCTCCGGTGGTTGGAATTCGTCAAGTCTAATGGCAAGACGGTTCGCTACAACTCTGGAAAACAACTTATAGACGTGGCTCAGAAGCGCTATCGGTCTGTAAAAATTATACTGCTGCCTAATTCGTCACTTAAACACACACAGTCTGAACAATACACAAAATAATGAATTCTTGATAATTAATGGCATACAAAAGGTAAATTATATTCGATAGTACAATGACTTTAAAATTACCTTTATATGTGCTGTGATATAATAGCAACTCAGAGTAAATATTACTAGGTATAGAGCACGTGCAACGAAGTGGGAACAGTAGGCACGGGTGAGAACAACTCGAAATTCTCGCCGCAAACGCTTGTGGTCGTAGTTGAGTGCGCGTTTCTGTACAAATATTTTTCATTTTTATAGCTTTAAAATGGTCAAATGTGCAATTCGATCATGCAAAAATGATACTAGGTAATAAACAAAATTAAATTCAGGTAAAAGTCTACTTTTGTTCTTATTTTTAAGGTGAAGAAGACGCGAGAGGCGGGCACGCACAGACCTTCCCGCGCACCGCACCCTCTGCCCGAACTCGTATTGATGTTACGCGACAAACGCTGGAGTCGATATTTATATTATATTTTTAATATGGGCAAGGCGTACTAAATTTAGGTATTTACTTAAGTTTTTAAGTTACATAAATGTAATATAACATTAACACTATGTTGAGTGTTCGTTCATGCGCAATAATTTATTGTAAATAATTTTGTGTTAATATAGTGTTTTATAAAGTACGTAAATTGTTTTTTTTGTCAATGTACTTTCATATATTTTAAATGCAAAGTACAGAATATTACGATACCACGCATTAACTGCTTTAATAATTTTATTATGTACAATATAAATCTCCTCTGGCTGTACTGCGTGCAGGCCTGTTCCCTGCAGTGGGACGTAATAGGCTAAACGCATAAATAGTATCCATAATTATAATAATAATGAAAGAAATAGGACATACATAGGTAAGCTATGCTCGTATTATGTAGATTCGGGCAGATTATAATAAATAAGTAAAAAAGTATAATTGAACTCATTGTTTCTGCAAAAATCCGATTATTTCTTTGTTTCTGAGAAACACGTGAACAAACATACACCTATTACTAATTTAATGTATAGTTTTAATTAAAAAGCCTTAATAGATTACATTGCTTTTACTTATATGTAACGAATCTAATAATGTTTAATTGTAACAAGGACAATCTGAATAACGAACTACTTGTTTACATTTTTTAGAACTTGCAAAAAAGATGGATTGACGTTGTAAAGGAGACAAGATGGCAACCAAACATTTGGAGTAAAATATGTTTACATCACTTTCCGGATACAAGCATGTATGAAGTTTGAGTTTATGTATTTTGAAGTCTAAAAAGGATATAGAATACTTATTTTTATCGAAAACCCTAGGCTCATGGCAACTATCCGGGTGAAACCACAGGGCGCAGCTAGTATCGAGTAACTACTAAATGTTAATTTTAAATAACCTTTTGTTTAAGTGGTTTAAAGCACTTCATTAACTACGTACAAAATACGAAGTATCTTATCATGCCATTCAGCTGTATTTCAGTGGCGTGCACAGAGATTATGAGTAGGGCATGCAAAGTGAGTTACACTAATCGCAAATACAAGAAATAATATACATTTTTGTCGAATTGAGTGCTGTAGATGACTGCAGATCGCATTAGGTTTCAAATCTGTAGAGGAAAATAAGCGAACAAGTGGGAATCATTTAATATGTCGCGATTTTTCGGATAGTCTAGACGCACAGTGTATGCACTGCTTATTTGCATATATGGAGTGCACGCCACTGCTGTATTTATCGACAACGTAATGTAATAATGTGCACCGCTCATCGGTGCTCCTTGGGTCCGCCAGTTATTAGTTCGCGTGGTAGCGCTCGGCCCGATGGTATCGGAGGTCTAGGATGGTTCGGCGCTATTTCTCGCAAGTGTTCGTGCGGCCCATCGTCTGCACGGTCAAACATACGTCGCGCAAGGTGGATGATGAATTCCTCGATAGTTGGTACTTTAAGGTCACGTGCAATTATATCGTTGCGGACGTACCTTCCGGCTGCGGTAATTGTCTTTTTTTGTGCTTCAATTTCCCTTATTTGGATGGTAGAAGTGAGCGCAAAATGTCCTGAAAGGTAACTAACTACAAGTCCTAACAACGTTTCACTAACTTTAGTAAAAGAAATTTTCTTTATGCAAATAAATAAAAACCAGTAAATATCGCTTCGTCAACACAATACTAAAAGTAATCATTTACTGACATTTACAAATTACATGTCACTGAGTAAATAACCGGGAAACCTATTGCCAAACCTATTGCAACCCTGTTTACAAAAATGACAGGGGACTTCTTGGCGGGAAAGTGAAGTGTCATATTGTCTAGTGTTTTATTTTTTTGTACAAAAAAAAATGTGTCTAATCGAATGTCAATGTGTAATTTTTTTTAACCCCCGACGCAAAAAGAGGGGTGTTATAAGTTTGTCGAGTCTGTCTGTCTGTCGTCTGTCTGTCTGTCTGTCTGTGGCATCATAACTCCCGAACGCATGCAGTGATTGATCCCGAGTGCATGCGTTTTAGTTATTAATAGATTCTTAGGTACTTTAACATTTAGTTTCTTTTATTATTTTTTACTTTTTAAAGGAAAATTACTTAAGTTCTTGTGTCGGGGGCTTTTTAAATTTTTAATTATTGCTTTACCAACAACTGTTACACTCATTGGCTCTTAAAAATACTCTTATAATTAAGTAATAAGTTGAGTTTACAATTAATTATAGGTAAACACCACATAATAATAGTAGATAATTAACCATTGTGTGTCCGTAAACAAGTGCAAGCTGGCAAATGAAATTAAACAGCACAAAGATCACTTTGAGTTCTCTCAAGAAGTAAGCGTAAGGTTTTAGTTGTCACACATTTTTACTGAAACCAAATAGAATGGGAGTTCATCACTCATTTCATCATCATCTCTCACTCTCTCTCATCAACCTATCGCATTCTACTGCTGGATATAGGTCTCCCCCATTTTGTGCCAGATATCCCGACCCTCCGCTTTCCTCATCCAGCCTCCACCAGTGACCTTTCGCAAGTCGTCAATTAAACAAAATCTAATAACGAAGCCGCATAGTGTATGGCCTTAGCTAGTTCCAAAAGGGGCAGACAAATAAATAAAACAAAATTGACAGCTGCCAAAAATAGCATAGTCTGAAAAAGGTGTGATTTTATCAATTTTTAGCTTTTATCATCCAGCCAACTTGAAAGTGAGTGTTTCTTTACCATTTTATAATAAATTTACTATCCATCTTAAGGTAACCCATCTTTGATAACTATTTCGCGTTAATTTATAGTTGTAGTTCCGTCCGTTAACTGTGAGGTTAAGTACACGTACTCCGGTCTACTTTTTTGTGTTAATTTCTTTGAATTGACAATATATTTGCACTATCTCAGAGCGGTATATTCTAAGCTCAGTGTACCGTTTATGCGAGTGCTAAATTATAACGAATTGAAGCTTCACAAGAGTTACTTGATCTAAGCCGATTCATGCAACTCAGTCCTAACTTCGTACAATTACAACTAGTCCCATTCTTACGCTAGTATAAATGTAGAAGAATAATTTTTGTGTCCTTTCTTGTCCTAGATGAATAAACTTGTAATTTTTTATACTAATTTACAGTACATGTTAGATTATTTGATAAACAAATTTTAATTCAAAACCTTGAGCAAATATTTTTATTTATACACAAAAACTTTAGGTATATCAGTGTCGTACATTGTACATAATCTTTATTTTAATATTGAATAGGTAGTCAGTGACTTTTCTAGTCAGATAAAAGTATAATTCTAAGTGATATATAGGAATATTATTAGAAAACCATACAAGCAATACACTTGGATTAAAGATACCCTTCAGAACAAGATGGCAGACCATTTGGATTTTGGCAGTATACATAATAGCAAATTAGGTTAAATGAGGTTTCAAAAAAATTTGTAACCCATCACAGACTTATTAACTACTAAGAATATAAAAGTGATTGTTTTAATACAAAATCAAAACTATTAGAACACAACCATGATTTCTTTTAACCCTTATTTTCATATTTCTTTCATCATTCATCAAAGTCCAATGTTTAATAAAATAAGAAGTGTAATAAGTATTCTTATGGGCTTACAGACAATTTTGGGGAAAAAAATCCTGTTGTAAACCTTATTCATCCAGGGTTATTCAACTAGGTGAATTAAACTCACTTCCATTGAAGTTTGAACTTAACTATACTCTCAGTAACATATAAGAGAAGGTTTCTTTGTGCTATTTTCTTCGAAATTTTAGTTCCTTCACAGTTACAGGTGTTTCAGGTTTACATTAAGTGTTCACCTAGGTGAATTAAGTATATGGCGCAAGTTAATTTTAATACACCCAGGTGATTTAAATTTACTAAAAGTGTATTTAGTTAACCTAGGTGAATTAAGTTTAGTGCACCTTATTTATTTATAACCATGTTGTGCGGGAAGGCCCATGCCCAGAATTGGAATATTATGTGCTGGATTAAATATTATGACTTAAACTACACTGTGATCCCTTTTTCATGGTTGCAACAGTGTTACATGAAAAGCTACAGTTGCATTAAACTTTCATACGCCAGGAATCCAGACACAATTAATATTGTTTCGTTTCTGACACCTTTTGCTGTCATTGGCTTTCAAATGGTTAACCTCGTAATTCAACCGCCAGGATGCCATCTGACACAAACAAATAATTGTGTATATTGGTGATATCCAAATGCTGCTGTCAGAGTGTTAACGACCATTTATATTGGCAAGACTCACTTCTATTATTTTTTTCAAGCCTTCAAGCAGCTACAAAATATGTATTATAAATGTTGGACAAATGTCATTTTTAATAATTTTTATACTTACCACAGGGCTTTTAAACAAACCAATCTTCTTTTCGATTACTTACCCATAATATTCCTTTAAAAATTTTTGCTTCAATTTAATTTTATTTGCCAAAAAAAATTTTATTCCAGATGTCAGGCCGTGAAGGTGGTAAGAAGAAACCGCTGAAGGCACCAAAGAAAGAGTCAAAGGAGCTGGATGATGATGACCTAGCTCTAAAACAAAAACTCAAAGAACAGCAGAAGGCTTTACAGGTACTTGAATTATTACTATTTGCATATTTGATTACAACTCATGTAATAATAATGTTTTATTTAAGTAGTAAATAAAACAAAACAATGTCTTATATTACTATGAAAGTTATAACTTTTTTTTTATTATAATTGAAACTGGCTAAGTTAAAACCATGTGAGTGCTTTCAGTAAATAGTTACAATTTTTATGACATTTTATTCCTTGTTTTTAGTTTTTTCCTGAAAAGGCTAAAGTCGAAAATCATGCTGCCTTGAAGCGAACACTAATTGTTTTAATTTAATATATTTTTATTTCAGGAAGCCAAAGCTAAGGCAACCCAGAAGGGTCCGTTAACTCAAGGTGGTATCAAGAAGTCTGGCAAAAAGTGAATAAAATTAAATTCCATTATGTTTCTATTTAATTTTTAGTTTGTAAATTTGTATGTAAGGCAAAAGAATCTTGTTAAATAATTCATATTCTGCCGTAACTTAACTATGACAGACATTAAAAAAGATAATTTAATTTCAATACTGACTTGTATTATATCATAAACAATTTCAAAAGCACATCTTATTACCTGCCATGAGGTGCTCTCGTAAATAATCTTAACATTAATTGTAATTTAAGATTTCATATGCATTTCTTTATAAAATAAAATTGTGGATAAAATTATTTTGTGTATTTTTATTAATGCCTTTGACACGTATTGTCTATGTTAAAAAAATTACGTCAAGCGCGGGAAGTGCGGGAACTCGGGTAAACAAAATATCTCAACCTGCTGTTGATACAATAATTAATAAACTTGTAAATTAGTATTTGATATACCCTTCATATTAGTATTAAATAAAACGAAAGGGTTGCGGAAAAACAATACTTGTGAGTACAAAATATTCCAAACTAGGTACCTTTGTATTATCCAATTTTCGTAATTTGTTTTTCTTTGAACGACTTGTTGCTGTGGTAGACTGAAGGTAAGTAATAGAAATAAATTTGAGGCACCTAACTTTCGTGCAACGTGTTACAAACGCAGAAATATTTTTTGATACTTATCTTGAATTTGCTGTTCTAATCACGATTTTCATTCATTTTGAAACAAGAACCTAGTTTCAATAATTAGAAATATTTCAACTAATGTCATTGATTAAAAATGTTGGTTGTTTAAATACTCAATAATCCGTTAAATAATTTTTAGAATAGGTAATTTATCCATAATATGAAAAAAAATATTTTAAGGAAAGTAACTTCATAAACGCCCTAAGTAATTTGCACCTACCCTTTAGTTAATTAGTGATTCCGAAGTAAGCAAAAGATATCTCAGTGTCTTGTCATTGACTTAGCAAATTAGTGAATAATATATCCATGAACTGGCTCCAAAACACAGCTATCTAATATAAGGTCAAGTTAGATACTATAAATAATGGCAGGAAAAATATCGGGATATCTGTTGGAATAGGCAAAGGGGAGCCCGTTTCCAGTAGTGAGTGATCTCCGAGAGGTTAAAAGAGAACAAATAGTATAAAAACATCTGACGTATTTATGTAAATGTGGAAATTTAATGTCGGTTATAAATATTAAAGTAATTAATATTCGTAGTTGGTCTGCTATAAGAAGTGGCGACTAGCGATGTGTTGTCATGTTGTGCCCTTTGAATGCCAGAAAACAATAGAAAATCTATTGTCAGAAATAATAGATTTTAGGTGTCATTGGCTTAAGCTTGCCTAGAAAAATCAAAATAGGCCCATGCATATATCTAACGATTGATTAGGTATTGAATTTGCAATCCATAAAATATAGTATGCGTGAAACATACCCAATCATTCCCCAAAGTCAGACAATTCTTTATCTCTCTTTAACCCGTTGTAGTCCACTTCTGGACATAGCTCTCCTCCATTTTGTATCAGATATCCCGGTCCAACGCTTTCCACATCCATCTTCACCAGTGACCTTTCCGCAGGGCGTCCTAGGCTACGCTTGCCATGACGTCTCCACTCCAAAACTCGTCTGCTCCAAAGGCCATCGGTTCTGCGACATACGTGACCAGCCCACTGCCACTTCAACTTGCTGATATGGCAAAACTAAGGTTACAATATATCTATGTTGTTACTTTGGTTTTGCGATAACAACACATATGTAGTATTACACATTTAAATATATTTATGTTAGTCTTCTATTTCATCTTCAGTCGACAATGAATTTCGTGAAAAATATTTTTACACTATTAAAAACCAATACAAGCAAGGAGTCTAATGATGTCATCACAATTCCAGAAGCAATGAATAATCATAAAACTAATGAAAACGAAGACTTTCCTAAGAATGAATATAGTATTGAAACTGAGATCCAAGTTGAAATTGTTACCATTGACGATGATTTACATGAAGACTATGTCTTTCCGAGTGTGGTGGGTGAGGTTAATAATGCAGAGACTCAATTCGTGAATGCATGTAAATACTTAGAAGTAATTGAAAATACGGTAAATGAAGTCGAAAATATTGAGAGTCGTCCTTCCTATGCTAAAACTGAATGTACCAGTCAGAACTACTTAACAAGTCAAAACGATGTTGAAGAGATTGCAATAGATAAAACGTTAACACATAATCTTAAAAATTACCGTAATGAATACCCTCTTAACAAATGCGATGAAACTGGTGATAAAAATAAAGAAACCACTAACAATAAAACTGTTTTAGCAACAGATGTTACTGAGAGAGCTGAGGTGGTAGACATAGCATTGTCTATGTATGACGCTCTTTTATGTTCCGTGTACTCCGATGAAACTAGTTCAGAACATACTAATAATTCGCATTTGGAGATAAATAATAATAATAAAATAATAAGTAATGTTCCGAATTTTATAGAATCTGTAATGAAGCGTCAAACTACAGACGATAATTGTTACGAAAGTAGTCATATGACCGAACGAACTAGTGTACCCAATAATATTGAATCTACTGATTGTGCGGGTGATGCAAATACCGAAGGTAGTCTTATTCTAGACCTCGATACTAATGCTTGGATGAACGCCAAAGAATTTGATAACGTTGTTGAAGAGTTATATTCAGGTGATTTACCGGATATCACAGAATCTCTGGATAAGTATATAAATAATAAAGACAATGTTAAGATATCTGAAGTCACACACAATGAAGATATTTCGAAGAAAAATAACTGTAATGAAGATGTTTTAATAGATGAAAGACCCAAAACTAATTTAATTACAGAATTTGATCAAAATGATGTTATATGCATAAGTTCTGATGAGGAAGACTGCAGTGTATCCATATATGGATGTTGTCAAGGTAATAGAACATTTATAACTCTTTTAAACAATACATCAAGATGCATACAAAATACAGAAGACAGCAAAGACGAATTAAGAACTGTAATACAACTACAAAAGATATAAACAACAATAAACTTGAACTTAATAAAGATAAGAATAAGCAAAACACAAAAAATAATAATAATTTTAAAATAACGACAGTAAATGATAGTAAAAAACAAAGTATTGAAATAAAGGTTGAAGAAAATGAACATACAGATGTTATATCAATTAGTTCCGGTGATATAGAAGATCCGTTGAATGATTCGTATGGCAGCGGATACCATTCCTCGGATTTTGAGTTCATTACTGAAGAGGAAGCCGGTAAAGATGGCTTGCTTATAAATTACAAAAAAAAGGGCAATGCATCTGGATTAGATACTTGTAAAACGATCGAAGTCACTCCAGATTCTGGTTTTAGTGGATCACAGAGTTCGAGGAGCAGTGAGGAAGTTTTAGCTAATGGTAAGATTGTTTACGATAAGTCGGCAATTAAGAAGACATACTTGATACTTAGAAGAAGATGTTATGGAGTTACTGTCAGTCATAGCACCATTTTTATTTATGCCATACCATAAGGGAACGGGACGGTCAGTGCGCTCACCCGGTGGTAAGTGATACGCCTGACCATGACAGAAGCAATGTTGAAGGAAATTAATGACAGTAGGTTGTCATTATTTTTCCATTATCACGGCTCTGCAGCGCCCATCCCGAAACAGAAGTGCAAAACACTAGTATTTCACGGGACTTTTTTAAAGTAAGTGGCTCGATCCGTCTGTACCTAATACATGAGTGATCTTGAGTATCCAAACATCTAACAACAGCTTGCATTGCACCTTGGTTGCCTGGACGCACCCATTTTGTTTACCTGTGTTCTTTATTGAACAAGAAAAGCATAACTGTACGCACAGAACTAATTTTTGTTATCATCAGCTCATAATATGTCCCACCGAGGGCCACGAGCCTACCCGTATAGGGTATAGGGCCTTAATAGTCCACACAAGCCCAGTGTGGAATGGCCGACATCACGCACAACCTTTGATATCTTCCTAGGCATACGCAGGTTTCCTCGCGATGTTTTTCTTCATAGTAAGAGCATCGGATAAACGTACATATGATTTCGAAAAGACATTTGTATGTAGCGGGATTTGAACCTGCGCCCTCCAGATCGGAAGGCATCAGTCCACACCATTGAGCCACCGACGCATATTTTTTATATCTATATATTTATTTCTAGACATCCCAGGGCCTAGTAGGCCAGTAGAAAGAAGATATGAACCAACAAATTCGCGTTTTGATGATTACAGCTACAGAGATCACCACTCGATACCACAGGGTGAGCAGTACTTAAGTTTATTTCAAGGTAAGTGTTTAAATATATCTATTTTAAACTAAGACCTTGACTTTCCATGTCAATTCTACAACGCAACCTTAAATGTAAGGTGAGTACCCCCATGACAAGCTGATCAGAGGGGTTACAGCCATCTCTCAAAACCTAGGACTATGTATGCTCAAATCAGTATTACTATAATAATACGTCATCATTTTTGTACCAGAAAAGGCGAAGTAATATTATTTTAATACTGTTTTAAGAGATGGAGGTAAGGCCCCTAGCTAGGTCTACGGGGTACTAATTTAATCAACATTAGGTTCTAAACATTACGATACCATGACGTCACACTTCAATCCAACTGTAAATTTGGTATCCCTGTAAAACTATTATGTGAATGATTTAAAATGGAAGGTTATTATGGAGTAGAATGAATTGACTGTGTAACCAATTAAAATCGTACCATAAAACAGAACGAATAAGTACGAATGACTCGTTAACTCAGAATTTACTTTGACACACAAAACACGGTTTGTAGTGATTATCTGGGGGGTTACCGCCATCTCTTAAAACAGTGTTACAATGATATTACTTCGTCTTTCTGGTACAAAAATGCTGACCTATCATTATAACAATACTGTTTTAAAAGATCGTGGAAATCCCCCTGAAATGGTAAATAGGAACACTTTAGAACCATTCCAATTTTAAATATATGCTTTTATGTAAGTTATAAACTTAACGATTTAAAATTCATTTGTTTTTTTGTGTCAAAGAACCTTAATTGAATATTTCTAATTCCCAGGAATATATGCACCAAACGTCCCGTATATGTTTGAGAACAAATCGATGCCGTCATCAAATAATTTGGAATATGATGGGGTCGGATTTGATATGCGAGTTCTCAGCAGACAGATAGTGGACTGCGACGTCGACGATGATGGTTAGTAGAGGGCCAATTTCGGAATGTGTGAGCCTACATAAAGTAACAAAATATTATTTTTCAGCATTTGTTTGTAGTTTTTTGACAACCCGTGTGGTTTAATGGTCGAGACATCGGTTACTACACCATAAGGGTTTCGGGTTGGATCCCGGGCATTAGAACTATTTGTGGGCATGCGACATGTTTGTCATGGTCTTTGAAAGAAAGAATAATATTTACAAAAAAGTGAATATATTGTGTTTATCATATATTTTGTACCTACTACAAGCTCCTCGCTTAATAAGGGGATAGATGGCGCTGTGTGCATGTCAGTGTATTATTTATTTACAGTTAGAGTTAGATACAACTATTATGAATTAATCAGCCCTTTTGACGTCAGAATGGATGGTCAACTTTACAACAAAATTACGTAACGGTGTAAGACAATTAACTATACCAATATTTTGAGGCCATTTTTCAACTGATTCTTCATGAATCAATTCAACATACCAATATAAATGTTGTCACTAATGGTGGTCTTAACCAAATTTTTATTTAATTATTCCAGCTAAAGAAGAGGCAAAAGAAAATGCTAAGATGATATTGAGCATGTACCCCTATGAGAACAAAAGACGCAGGCGTAGATTTTGATTTTGAATGGTATAAAAATAGATATTTAATAAATTATTATTTTCAAACATGTTTTATTTTTCTGAAGATAAATTTAACTAGACAAAATAAGCAAGTTTCAATAAACCAGTTTATTGGCTCTCCATGGATAAAATTAGAAAATATTTCGTCTTGGATTCCTGATTATGGCATTATACGAACTATAAGTAACCTACATTATAAAAAACAAGTTACATCATGATTTACAATCAATTATAGGGGCGTTTGTAAATTATCTGCAACCTTTTAAAGTAAATATTTAATATTATGGTGTACTAATTTGTGGCCTGTATTTTTAAGATCCTATGAGTATATGAAAGAATTATTAACAATCTGGTGTTATTCTTATTACGTAGGCAGGTTGTTTTTTAAATTTCAAACCCATGCTTACAACATAATATTTTTGTAAATTGCCAGTATACTGTCCAGTATTCAAATATAATCTCTTATATATCACCGTTTTGAATCATTTTTTTTAAGACATGCGTTAGATCGCACTGGATTAGAAAATGAAAAGTTCTTATAAATAAAAGAAAAATCGTATTTTGAGTAAACTTTATTGTAAATATTTACAATGCGAATTAAAAAACTAAAATATCACTAAGATGATATAAATTTTATACTAATAACGTAATGATATTTCACTATGAATAAAACTGTCCATTCACATACAATTTTCAAGATAAGTATGAATAATTTGTTAAACAGGGAAGATGGTAATATTACGACGTTGTAATTGGATTTTTATACACGAACTGTAATATTGAATGTACATGTAATACATTTTAAATGTAATCGAGATGTAGAGATCAAAAATGTGTTTTATTTAAAACAACAGAAGAACACAATTATCTACCATCATTGATTACAAAAGGCGAATAATGGTCTCTCATTCAATGTACAAAATTCATTAAAATTACGTAGGTAAGTTACACAAACATGAGAATAGTAAAATTTCACAATTTATTAAATAACAAAAAATAAATTGCTTAAGAAAAGCAATGTCATTTTAAAATTACAAAACACAGTGAAATATCATTTACATATAATGTACTTGTCATAGCTTACGGCTAATTTTCTTTTTAAAATCTATCATTCAACTATGTATTTGATATTTCGAAGAGAACAATTTCTTGCTATAAAATTACAAAATAATTTATTCTCGTCTTGAAGGAAATTACTTATTTGGAAGCCTAACAGTTAATACTATTGTTTTATATTACGTCTCAACTAAATTTAAGATACGAAAAACTAACAGAAAAAGGAAACTATAAATCATCGCGGTTGCACATAACTTACTTGCAGTGAACAACCTCTTTTTAACTGTTTATTATAATGCAATAATAATAATAAAGAGTAAGTTTACATGTAAATATGATTGGGGATACCATGTTAACTATTTATATAGACTTATGGAACGCAAAATCATATACTTTAGACTTTTTATCTTTTTCTGCATTCCTTGTGTGAAAGAGCATGTTTTCAATAAAATAGATTAAAAAGTGATCAAAATTTGGGTCAGATACAAAAAAAGAATTTATAAATGGTACAAATACAGTTCACAGTTAAAACAAAATGAAAATTAAAATAGTAAACAAAACACATTTAATGCTATTAAAAAAATGTTTGTCCCCCATATTGAATATTGACTCAGGTCAACTGAGCAAATATTTTCTGTTTGTTAAATCGACCTACTTTAATATATTTTGTAATGGAATTGTCGATCTCTGACGTCATGCTAAGATTACCTCGCAACTTCAATTCAAATCCCACGAGGTATTTTTAAATCAGGATTTCATTTTGTATGGTGTGATCATTAGAATCAATAATTTCAGGTCTGGGGCAGTGATGATTAGCATTTGAGATAACCGGTTGAAAACAATCAACATCCAAATTTATTAGACAAATTGCCTTGAATTGTATATGGGAACATTTGAAGAGTTCACTTACTATAGTCAGTAAGTAAAACATTATTAATTATATGTACATATAAATTTAGACCATGAAGTCAAAATTAATCAGTCACCAGTGAAGTTATAATAATCAGGAAGCATCAATAAGGGTTTTTATAATCTTATAAACCTTTGTAATGTGATTTTTATTTCATTTAATTATCCGTAGGGTGGCATAAACGTTACCGATTGTTCTTGCTCTTTCTATTGGTTGTTATTGACATTTTGAAATGTCATTACAAACATCAGTGACCAATCGGGATAAGACTAGTCTCTCACCTAGACTAGTATTTATATATTGCAAAATCCCTACTTCCTTAAGGGTTCTGCTCGTCTCTGAATGGTTCTTTAGGACGTCACGTTTTCAAATATCATTACTAACGTCAAACATAACCTTTTGAAAAGAGATTATTTATTATGTGTGTGGGTAATTCCAGAACAAATATTTCTCCTGCCTTATTTATGCTTGCTCTAATTGAAGCGATGCGCAAATCGGGGATATTGAGTCTTAACATTAATAATTTACAAGTAAGCAGCTGTATTTTAATTTTTTTAGACTGTGTTGAAAGTAACTATACCCATAGTTGAATTGTCCGATTGATTTCTTTCTAGGTAGAAATATTTTAACTATAACAGAATTCAGAAGGTTTTAGACCTTCTCCTGAATGTAACAAATACTTTTATGAAAACCGCAAATTGCTTCAGCCAAACGCAAGATAATCGCGGACAAACATACATACTAACAGGTCATACCGTGAACCTCCTTTTTTGAAGTCGGTTAAAAATATCAAGATTTTTTTTTTTCACAAATACCTTAGTTAACTTGGAACTGTGTGTCGGCAGCTCTATATCTAGCTAATCCCACAAAATAATAGCGAGATTTTCCGTCAAGTTATCGAGTACTGATCTTAATATTGTAAAAACCCTCATAACACGAATTTATGAATCAAAACTTGAGCGTTTCCAAAATTCATCGCGTACACAATACAATTATTTATACATTAAACAACTAGGATTTAGTTCGTACCACATCCGGCCGAGGGCCTGTATCAAAAATAATATCCACATTATATGTAGTTGCACGATTAGAATTTGGATTTCCGTTTTGCCGGCGAACGCGGCGGAGGGGCTTCAGTCTTCTTGCTCTGGAATAAAAAACAATAATTATATTAAATAAATATCCACTGCCATTCATATAGCGCCATCTAGCCCCAAGTTAAGTGTGAAGCCTGTAGTATAGGTACTAAACAACGGTTTTTTTGTAATTACATACATATTATACATAGAAAACACCCAGACCATTACAAACAGACATGTTCATGCACACAAATATTTGTACTGCCCGGGGATCAAACCCGGAACCTTTGGTGTTGTAGCCGACGTCACAACCGCAACACCAAATGGGTCTCTATTGTGTCTCGTGTACTATGCTTGAATGTTGTTAAGTGAATGGTATGTTCAGTTCGCTCATCTGGTGGTAAGTGATACGCCTGACCCTACGCCTATAGGCGTTAACCGTCCGCGAACGTGTTAATAACATAAAAAATAATTGAATACATTTCAACCAACCTCTCTCGACCTCTTCGCTCTCGGCTCAGAGACATCGTCTTTATCTTCTTTACCCTTCTCCTCCGGTTTATCCTCTTTAGCATTATCCTTTTTCTCATTCTTTTCCTTGTCGCTTGGACTTGGACTCTTCTCTTTAGTCTTCTCACTCACTTTCTCGGACTCTTTCTCTTGTGGTTCGGTTTCTTCTGCCTCCTTCACTGGCGCTTCCGCTTCTTTGTTTTTAATTTCTTTTTCTTTATTTTTCGTTTCTTTTTCTTTACTCTTCGCCTTGTTGGCGTCCTTTTCTTTATTATTGCTTGTTGGCTCTTTCTCTTTGTTCTCTTCTGCGGGAACAGCTTCGGCTTCCTGGTTGTCACCTACGTTATTTTCCACTTCTTTATCCGCTTTCTCCGGTGCATCTTCTTTGTTCTCCTCTGCGGCCGGCTCCTCGGCATCTTTGGACTCTTTGTCCTTCTCTTTCTCTTCTTGCTGTTGCTTTCTGGAGGACTGTCGTTTTAGAGGCGGCTTCGCCGGTGTGCTGTTGGCTGTTTTCTTCGGCTTTACTGTAATTTGTAAAGCAATTATTAATTGAAAATACATGTTTTTCCTGAATATTTTTTTTTATACATTTAAGCCATGTCAAATTTGCATTCAAATGAGTGTTCTCATATGAATACAAAAATTAAATGGCGTTAATCGTTTTTGGTCGTTACTTCAAATTTGTCTTTTTGATGGAGATAAATCACTTATTTATATCCCACCATCAAAAATAAAGGAAATCAGGATACATAATTGGAATTTTACACTAAAAATAGTATTACACAATGATTACAACAGTACAACGAAAAAAAGCCGAGCCGCTCTACACATACATTGGCTTATTGTTATATCATCATCAGCGCATTAAACGTCCCCACCGAGGGGCACGAGCCTACCCGTATAGGGTGTGATTAGGCCTTAGTCGTCCACGCGGGCCCAGTGCGCATTGGACGACTTCACACACAACCTTCGAATCTCTTCGCAGGCGTGCATGAAGGTTTCCTCACGATATTTTCCTTCACCGTAAGAGCGTCGGATAACGTACATATATTTTCGAAAATTCGAAAACACATTGGTGCGTGTCGGGATTTGAACCTCAGCCCTCCCGGTAGGAAGGCGACAGTCCACACCATTGAGCCACCGACGCTCTATGTTGATATATTTATGACATAAATTTATTCATTAAAATTTTTACCTTAACGCGTCATTAAAAGTGTACAAAATCATAAGCACGCGCATACTACTGTATCACTATGAAATGTAGCGAGCGACGTGATTATAATTGAAAATCTGCTCAACTAATAATATGGGCAGAATTTTACACTTTTTATGTAACAATGAGTGAGTGAGAGCGTCGGTGGCTCAATGGTGTGGACTGTCGCCTTCCTACCGGGAGGGCTGAGGTTCAAATCCCGACACGCACCAATGTGTTTTCGAATTTTCGAAAATATATGTACGTTATCCGACGCTCTTACGGTGAAGGAAAATATCGTGAGGAAACCTTCATGCACGCCTGCGAAGAGATTCGAAGGTTGTGTGTGAAGTCGTCCAATGCGCACTGGGCCCGCGTGGACGACTAAGGCCTAATCACACCCTATACGGGTAGGCTCGTGCCCCTCGGTGGGGACGTTTAATGAGCTGATGAATGATGTAACAATAAAATGACTAGATTGTGCATTAAGTCAGTTTATTGTTTATATAAGAAGAGAAGCCATTATTCAGCAATGGACGATGGCGGTTGAACGGGATTTGATAACAAAATATTGTAACCATATGGTAATTATAATAATAATAAAAAAACAATGGTAGTAATTTTTAGTTTAAATCGTTAATTGTTGACCGTTTAGTGGGATCAGAAGAGTAAATACGAGATACGAACCTGGAGTTTTCTTCTTCTGTCCATCTTCCTCGTCTTCCTTGTGTTCTTCGTTGGCTGCGTCGATGGCCGACTTCATTGTTAGTGCAGATGGCATTGTCAGCTCTGAAACAATAGTGCTTCAATAAATATCGTATCTAAGTAAGTAATAAGTATTGTATCTATCTATTATTATATTATTTTATGGTAGTCATAAAAAATATAATAATAATAATAACAATTGACGATTCAAAAGTATCTGTAACAAATTTATTTGAATAAAGATTTTTTTCTTTTTTTTCTTTCTTCTAGTATTGCTGCTCAATAGGCTGTCTATAGTACAAAAGTGTACCATGGTTACGGTATCGATAGACCATCGTTCATCTTAATCATATCGCTTATTTGCATATATGACGACCCATTTGGTGTTGCGGTTGAGAGGTCGGCTGCAATAAGGGTTCCGGGTTCGATCCCCGGGCAGTACAAATATTTGTGTGCATGAACATGTCTGTTTGTAATGGTCTAGGTGTACTATGTATAATATGTATGTATTTGCAAAAAAATGTATATAAGTATGTTTATCCGTTGTTTAGCACCCATAATACAGGCTTCACGATTAACTTGGGGCTAGATGGCGCTGTGTGAATGTCCGTGGATATTGATATATAGAGTGCACGCAACTGATCGTGTATAACTCACCAAGTGGTTCATGCACAAGCTGCAATAGCTCATCAGCCGACAACTTCGCTGTCGCCTTCTTGAATTGCAGCACGCGTTCCGAGAAGTACTCCCAGAAAGAGAGGCCGTCTGGTGTTGTGAACAGTTCCTGGTACAAAAAAACATTATTACTATAACGACAAATCTGGTGTTATTGATTTGTTAGTCAAGTTGGCTAGTCCACCAAAGGTTCTGTGGTCGATCCCTGGTCGGTGCAAATTTTTTTTTATTAGTGTACAGTAAGCCGTACCGGGAGGATTGAGGTTCAAATCCCACCGCGTACCAATATATTTGCGAATTTCGAAACCTTCGTCGCCCTTACGATGAAGGAAACATCGTGAAGAAACCTGCGCACGCCTACGAAGAGATTCAAAGGTTACGCAGTCAGCCAATCCACACTGGGCCCGCGTGGACTAAGGCCTAAACACCCACGGGCTCGTGCCCCTCGGTGGGGACGTTTAATCAGCTGATAATGAAACCGAAATATACCTTCATATTGACTAGACCAGAAGGCCACAATGGCTCACGCACAATGGTCCACTGTACGGCCAACCAACCCTACTAACATAGAACATACCTTCATATTCTTGTACAGAGTGTCCGCCTGTTTTCGTATACGGTGCGCTTGCTTGTTGAACACAAGGGCCGCACTCTCGGTGAGGTCCCACGATGGAGTGTTGCCAACGTACGCCCTCATCCGTTTCACCGTCTCCAAGCAGGTGGGGTGTTTCAACAGCATGAGCGGTCTCACTTCCAGTTCTGTGTGAATCATCGTTATTATGAATATTGAATCATTAATAAAAATAACACATCATTTTTCAATCCAGCGGTTAGATTGTGCCGGCTGTACAATGAAATGCCTTCAGAACAACCATAATCGTGAAGTAGATATTTTTGAGCCTATACACGTTCGTTTTCGTCACAAGGTAAAACAATGTCTCAGCTGCGTTTCACTCTAGACCAAAGTAAAAATTATAATATATTGTAAGAATTTTGAAATAAGACATATATACAATTCTTTTTTTAATGTGTAATGTTTAAGTTCTGTTATTAATCATGCTGAGTATACACGTTTTTTAGTGATATACTAGTTTTAATTTGCAATTGTAACTTATATTTTTTCTTGATTGTTACTTGATGTGTATGCCATAAATAAATAATAAAAAATGTATTTTCTCCATAAACGTCATCACTTTAGAATAGATACAAAATGATGTTATGACAAAAGGTACAATTTAGTCATTTATGGGAAACTGTTGCATGTTTAGGTTCAAAGACCCATAATACAGGTCACCAGGCCCCTATAGTTTATCATCATCGTCAACTCATTTAACGTCCCCCTCATCCTGAAACGCAAAAGTGCATAACACTCCTGTTTCACAGGACGATATCTGGCACTGCGTGGTACCTACCTAGACGACTCACTATCGAGTCTACCACATAGTAAAAAGTTACCCCTCCGCTTTCTGAGAGCGCTCTTTTTATGTGATGCGAACTATTAATAAAACTTACCCATTAATTCGTCTAGCAATTTCAAACAAAGCTCAGTGTCCGCTTTCTCTAGACACAAGCAAGTCTTTATTTTTGCGTCCAATTCGATCAGCTTCATCTCCGTTTTGAGGAATTGCACCCGACATTTCTTCTCTTCTGTTTAAAAAAAAATCATATATATTTTTCTCTTTTGATACCATAATATAAGAGAGAGAGACCATAAAAGAAGGAGTATAGAAGTTCTCTTCTCTATTTCTGCTGTATACAACAATATGATGTTTTTTTTTTTTAGGTGTGTATAAATGAGTAGTGATTTTTCCTAATGAACCTACGAATATCTAAGTGTGTAAGGTCTTTTTCTACTACTGCTATATACAAAATTATGGCGTTTATATTTTTTTTAGCTGTGTATAAATGAGTATTGATTTTTCCTAATGAATGAATATCATAGTGTTCTAGTAGGGCTTGATGGCGCATCAGCAAATGTGTTCAAACAAAAGAAAATGTATTGTGTCTGGCGCCTTATGGCGACATTGGCTGTCAAAGGGTTAAGCAAAGTATTCGGAAGGCGCGCCGATAATACTTTTCTCATTATCAGTTCATTAGACGTCCCCACCGAGGGGCACGAGCCTACCCGACGTCACGCAAAACCTTTGAATCATCGCATGCGTGCGCAGGTTTCCTCACGATGTTTTCCTTCACCGTAAGAGCGTCGGATAACGTACATATAATTTACATATAACATCGGTGCGCGTGGTTGTCATTAGACCTTATTTTAGCAGTGGACGTATTACTCGAAGTAATGATGATGTAGGACGTTATTTAAATCCAATTCTGATTCTTATCAAATGAATTTTAAAATAAACGATTAATATAGTTTTAAAAGCACGCACCAGTCTCTCTCTCCTTATCGAGTGACGCCTTCTCCTCGTCAGTCAAGTTCAGATCCATGACCAGCTGCGCCAAGATGGACTGCGGGGTGATCTGTCCCCTTTCTGTTGAAACAAACATTATTTATTTTTATTATGACGGTTTACAAGGCCCGATGGATTGACGACTTGCGAAAGGTCGCTGGTGGAGGCTGGATGAGAAAAGAGAAGGACCGGGATATCTAGCGCAAAATGGGGGAGACCTATGTCTAGCAGTGGACTGCGATAGGTTGAAGGGAGTACACAGTAAGAGGGTTTAAAGCTTTAAAAAGAAACAATATTATTTAACACTAAAGGACTCGCTACTGGGTCTAGTAGACCGAGTACTTTGTATTTTGTTGAACTACGAAAAAAATATGAAGTTTGCGTTGTTGCAGCTCCTAGTACCTTTCGACCATAGTGTGGCACAGTAGATTACCATCTGATTCGTCAGTTAGCACGTTGCATGTGAGAGCTAAGGATGGAAAAGGTTCAGTCGACGTCTCAACCGCTACACCAAATGGGTCGTCAAACAGAACAGAAGTGGATAATTTATTAATTCACATACCCAATTGCAACTTGAGCGTGATAGCATTGGACGCCGCCTGTTTGTCCCACTGGAGCCTGGACGCTTCGTTCTTGAAACTGTTCGGTCGGGACTGGAACAGTTTGATTCCCACGTACTGCCGGTAGGCAGGTACGTGATTAGTATGTTATCCTTCTCCGGATCACCTGTTGAACATAATACGTTGATTGATGACTCATTTGGTGTAATTGTTGAGATGTCAACTATTTTTTAATTTAGTAATTTCATACAATAGTACATTTCAACATAGAATTGGCTCCCGAGATAGTAAAAATAACAGTGTTTAAGGAGCCAGTACTTCCTCCTTAAAGATACAGGTTATAATGGTACATAAAGTAGGTACTAAACATTACACATCAACTTGGAGTGCAAAGAAAAGAAAAAGTAATAGTAATATATAAAAGAAAAACTAAAACTAGCGCTTATGTATTCAGTTGAATAAGTGGTGTAGCTACTATAACACCAAAGGTTCCGGGTTCGATTACCGTGCTGTACCAACATTTGTGTGCATGAACATGTTTGTATTGGTCTGGGTGTTTTCTATGTATGATATGTATGTATCTACATAAAAATAGTATATAAGAATATTTATCCGTTGTTTAGTTTCCATTATAACAGGCTAATGCCTAGTTTAGGGCTTTGTTGTTGTAAATTTGAAAACACATTAGTAGGTGGCGGGATTTGAACCTGCAGTCTGCCAATTGGAAGGCCAGTCTACACCGTTGAGCCACCGACGCTCTTATGACGCGCATGGCGATATCACTTACTATCAGGGAATAGTTTTTGTGTTTTCATACCCATGAAATAAAAAATAAATACTAAGTTGGTGTAGTTGTCTACTGCAATATCTTACTTTATGTAACCAATTATTGTTGGCAGTATTTATATTATTAATAGCACATATTTACTATTCACATTTATAACTAATATAAACTGATGTTCTTTTATTAATAAACAAAATGCTACAAATGTTCTTTTATTAATAAAAGAACATTTGTAGCATTTCTACATGAAAACTAATATATTAACAATAACTCTTTAATAAACATTACATGAAAATAACTTTTTATAATTAATTTTATTTAAAAAAGCATATAATTAAATAATCAACATGAATATCCAAATTATTAATTAATTCGTTTCCCTATTCTCATTTCAATAAGTTTAACATTTTCTTGCGGATACATTTGTAATATTTGCTCATAAGTTGCAACACTATCTGGCGTCTCTTCGAAATTTACATTGTGATTTTTGACATAATCAGAGTATTTCATATTAAAACCCATATCACCGAATTGCAAACACATAGCTGGCGGTTTCTTAATATTTTTAGCAGGTTTTTCTTTGAATAAGTTCGTATAATCATCCCCTACTGGTATTTTGTGCACTGGCTGTTGATTCTCAAAACTTCTCGAGTCCAAATCTTTGTATACTTTTAAAGACGCTACTGAGCTTTGTGAAAGCATCCTCTTGGATAAATATTGCACTTTATCTACTTCAAAACTTGGATTTTGGTCTCCATTAGTAAATGATTTTGTTGTATCTATAATTTTATTATATATAGAACTCTGCGATAGTGATATATCGCCGTTTAATATATTATACGATCCAGTTAGTATACCAGAAAAAGAATTATCCCTGTTTAACATATCTGGTAATTCATTATGGGTGGTAGATACTTCGGTGTATTCGGAAAAATCGCAGTTATTCAGTGTAAGAGACTCCAAATCAAGGGGAACGTTATTTGTATACTGATTAAAATTAATCGAATTATCGAGTATTTCACTCGATTGTTTATTTTCATTTTGCGTTTGCTCGTTTGCATGAACATCTTTGACTTTAACGGGAGGCACGAATTTGTTACTCTTCTTTTTCGGATTCGCGTTACAATTTTTGTTCTTTTTACCAAACGTTGGAACAATTTTTGTAACGGTTTGCGAATTTACAGTTATTGCAGTGTTTGTGGAATGTTCTGCAATGAAATAATCGGAAAAAAATCATAAAATTACAAGTTCATTTTCGAATTAAAAAAAAAGTTCTTTACAATCTTCAATAAAAATAATTAATGAATATAAAATTATAATAGAAACACATACTTTCACTATATTAAAATCAAAATTATATAAGAAATTCTTCTTTTAATTTATTAAAGCAACACGTAAATGAGTGTAGTTTTATAGATATTCAATTTATTGTACAAACCTTCCAGGTCGGCTAAAGTCGCTTTTTTGCACTCGACTACATTGTTCAACTCATTTTCGTATTTATTCAAACCAAATTCAAGTGTTAAATTGTCATCATATTGACTAAATATGTCTTCGCCCAATAAATTATTCATTACGAAATTAATAGCATCAACACACAAACAAGATGTGTTGCGATGCGCTCGTTTGGCGCGAATTGAAGTTAAATTTAGAACGTCAGTTTTTTTTTCTACAATTTTTAAGTTTTTTTTATTAGCAAAAGCCATGTTTGTGTTAAGCCTAAGATGTACGCTATATTCCGTATAGTTTTTTTTTAAATTTGGTTTACGTTTTTTTTGTTTTATTATGATCGAGAACATTTGAAAAATAACATTTTATTTCTATTTATGAATAGTGAAACAGTCTATAATACGAAGTATTAAAGATATATAAATAGACAATTATTGAATAGGTACAAGTTTGAAGTTTGATTGAAGAACTCCAAGATGGAGGATGCTCTTAAGTAATTATTACTAAAATTTAAACTAAACAAAAAATTGCACATTGAACACATCAGAATCTACCTGTAAAATATAAAATCCTCATGCAAACTTACCTTGTTTGAAAGGTTCTTTCAACTCTTCCAGTTCCGACTGCAATAAAAGGAAAACAAACATCAGAAAAACTCTTTGAACAAAACCTTTTTGACAAGCAACCATTTTATTTTTACCTGTGTGACAGCGTTGTACAGTTTCCCGCTCTTGTCTGCCGGCTTGTCTTTGGCCTCTGGCTTGTCTTTGGTATCTTTGTCCGATGGAGAAACGCCCCTACGCTTCTTGGGGACCGGTGACGGTAGTGTTGCGTTGTCCTCTGTTTGCTCGTCGATATACCTAGAATAAATAAAGGTTTTTTTATTTACCTAACTTAAAGTCTTCATTCCACCACTGCTTTGGACTGTAGTTTTCTACTGAGAAGATTCCAATGAGAAACTCGGTAATTAAACGCCATTTTCAACCCTTTCACTACCGTGATGGATGTATCCAGCAGAATTTATTTTTGTGTCTGGAATCCTGGCGGTGGAAAGGTTAAAATCCAGTCATTAACAGAATGAAAACTGTACAATGGTTTGAATTCATTTCCATTTTTATTTTATTAACATATTCACAATCCAAATAAGGCAAATCTATATAAAAAAGTAACCAACAGTATTTAAGATGTAATTAGCACGTATTTTTTATGACATGTACGTCAAAATCGCAAACATATAATAGATCTAGAATTATATGTTTCGGCATGTGACATTTATTACTATAGGACTATCGTGTGTTGAGTTTTATACTAATAAAAACAACAGTTTTCAAGTCCAAAATTTAGTTTCGAGTAGACCAAAGCTGCCTAGTTTATAAGACGCAATTATCATAAAAATGCATAATTAATGTTCGGTCCTACTTAAATATATTGATGGTAGTCTATTAAAATATTTATAATTAGAACCACGTGGTGGTTTAATAATAAAAGCAGTACCAATAATAAATAAATTAACACCAACATTCACAAAGCGCCATCTAGCCCCAAGTTAAGCGTGAAGCCTGTATTATGGGTACTAAACAACAGTTTGTTTCATGTTTAAACCACTTTAAAAAAGGTTACTATAGTATCGACGATTATCTAAATGATAAAAACCCATGGACATGTTGATTTTCACGCCTGCACTGTTTTATTATTTTTTATGGAATGTTTGTGGTTGGAATATTACAAAACTCAGTACAAAACACATATTTTTTTAAATAGTACTTCTCTTTTCAAAAAGCAACTACTTTTTTACAAAAAAGAATCCAGTCTCTTGCTAGATCATCTCAATAGATAACTGCAGACCTAACCACTGATAGCTTCATTTGACATTCATAAGTGTTTCATAAGGACCTAAATTAAATGAAGAAATTTTGATTGATTTTATGATAGGTGTCTTACCTCTTAGGCCGTATCTTTCTGCCGCTCCTGCTGACAAGTTCCTCGTCTTTCTTCTCTTCATCATCAACAGCTTCGTCCTTCTTCGCTTTGGCGCGCGGCGTTTTCGGCTCTTTACCCTTGGCCGGTGCTTCCTTCTCTTTAGCTGGGGTTTTGGCGTCCACTTTTGACTTTCTGCCCTTCTGTAGGGGAGATGGGTAATTTATTCAGAACATTATGAAAGCAAAGTCTAAGTTCGTAAATAACGGTAACTGTAAAATTACCGAAACGTAGGAAAGATTGTACTAAAACCGCACTTTCTATAAGTGCGGTTTTAGTACAATTAAAAAAAAAAATTAAAATCCTACACTCTTAAATTAAATCACTAAATTTTTATTTATGAATTTTTAATTAAAAGTGTTATCTTTCTTATGTAAGAATTTCATATAAGCGTTTCCTTCATTTTTAATGGAATCGATAAACGATCATTTAAAGAACCTAAAATATTTACTACCTTGTAGTGTTAAAAAGCGGTAAATAAATAGGTATACAAATAGTATTGTATATACAAGACATTAAAACTAAGAATTTAAAACTTTAAGTAGTAAATACTATGAGCAACAAAATATATATATTAATTTCATAAGAAATGAATATTAAAAAAATATTAGATATCATCATCATCATCATCATTACAGCCCAATTATGTCCACTGCTGAACGAAGGCCTCCCCTAATGATTTCCACGCGGACCGATCCCGCGTGGAAATCATTAGATATATAGATATACTTACTATATATTAGATATACTTCATGTTTATTAGTTCTCTAGACATATGCCTAATAGCAAGAAAAAAAGCATATTTTTACTGAGAACTAAGCATATTATAGGATCCATAATCATAAACATGATAAATATTTTATTATATTTTGTCAATTGAATCCATATTGAATGATTATTATTGACGACCCATTTGGTGTTCCGGGTTCGATCCTCGGGCAGTACAAACATTTGTGTGCATGAACATGTCTGCTTGTAATGGTCTAGGTAACATAAAAATAACATGCCCAGTAAAGCTGTAAAAGCCATCTGCGGCCAACAGCAGTAGATATTAAAAAAAATGGATTCCCAAATGGACTAACTTCATACTAAGAACATGTTTTACACACCTTTCCCTCGTCGATCACAAGTGCACCTGCATCGTCCGAGTCCTCGACTGCATTTGCATCGGCCGTTGCATTTGCGGTACTCTGCAACATATAACGCTTATATGTATAAAGAAAATTTACTTGATATACAATTATTAAACATAGTACAAACAGAAAGAAAAGATAAATACTTTTTATTGATAAGTTTGTTTCTTTTATACATGGATATTTACAATACAAAATCAAAACCACGAGCACACTACTATGTCATTATGACATGTAGCGAGCGACGTGATTATGAATGAAAATTCTTTTTTTTTTCGAACTGTCTACTGCTGTTGGCCGCAGATGGCCTTTACAGCTTCACCGGGCAAGTGGCGAGCGCAGATGGCTCTCAGCCTTAAAATTTACACAACGAGCCTAAGGGCGTCCCCGAACGGGACTCGAACCTCGGCTTAGGGCGTTGATTGAAAATTCTAACTGACGCGATGGGCAGACTTTTGCCGCGGACACTATTTGAGTGGGATTGTGCATCCAGTTAGTTTCATCATCATCATCATCATCAGCTCATTAATCCAGTTAGTTTATTGTTTATCAAAGAATCAAATGCAGTATTCACATGAAATAAAAACATGCATGCAAAAATAATTCTTCATACACATACAAACATATAAATTGTATTTTTGTCTAGTAAAAACTTAAGATTTGTCATCTGTCATTTAAGAAACATTAAAATTAATAATAATACGCATGGTCGATTCATTTTTCGGGTCTCTCTCTCTCTTTTCAACATATTGCAGTCCACTGCTGGACATAGGTCTCGACCATCTTGCGCCAGACATCCCGGTTCCCATTTTTCGGGTATTATCAACTAATTGCCATCAATGTGCAAATATTTCGTTATAATGCCATTTATTTATGTTATTCTTAATTAAATCATACCAAATTCAACCGAAATCATAAATAATGTGAGAACATAATGTCAATTAAAAAATTATATTTAAAATTGTAAAATTTTATGAGGAAACCTTCATGCACGCCTGCGAAGAGACTGAAAGGTTAGTGTGTCAGTTTTATTTGTATGAGAGCCATATTTTGAGAACAATATTATATGGACATAGCTGCCTTATTTAACGTAATTTATATATATATTGTACATACATTTTTATGCAATTCTCCAGAACCTTTATTTAGTCAAGAGAACATTCAGTTTCATTTCGATATGTCAAATTGGGTTTCACTCGGTGCCTCAACTATTTGTGTTAGAATAAGCAGGAATAACTTAATATTTTATATCTGGATGATGGTATCTTATTTTAATTAAGTCTATTAATATTTTCATCTATTTACAATCTTACGTTTTTGCGAAACGAAATGTCAGGAGTATTGAACAATGATTTTTTA
The DNA here is from genome assembly GCA_019425675.1 of Leucinodes orbonalis. Lineage (NCBI taxonomy): Eukaryota > Metazoa > Arthropoda > Insecta > Lepidoptera > Crambidae > Leucinodes > Leucinodes orbonalis. Next base: position 59,897 of record PQWD01005377.1, read on the forward strand.
CGCGATATCCGTAAAATTAATTTTATATCTATACCTCATCCATTGCAGTATCATCAGCTGTGGTGTCAGCTATCGCGGAATCGTCCATCGTCTCGTTAGCAGTGTCGTCTGCAACGTCGTTGGCTTCTGCTGGCGCCTGTTAACAAAAAAAAACTTACTATCTATACTTCACCTACACACAACACACATACAGACACATTACATACATACGCACTCAAATACTTTGCTCGTACAGTTAAATAAGTAAAGGTATTTATGTAACGTTATATATAAAGCATGAAATTTCGTATTATAAACTTTTTCTTTTTGAATTATTTTGTTGTTTTTATTTCAATGTATGTCAACCATGTGTCCAAAAGTACAACTTAAAAACTTACATGTCAGTGACATACTAGTGTGCTCGTGGTATCAATTTTGTACCCTTTTAATGACGTGTAGGGTAAAAATTTTATGAATAAATTTATGACATAAATATAACAATAAGTCAATGTATGTGACAAGCAGCTCAGACATTTTTTGGTTGATATATCTGCACAACACCTAGTTAGTTTGTTTCTCCAAGGGTACTACACAACTGATAATACTTATAGTTTTGTTAATACATAAAAACACCCAGACCATTACACACA
>PQWD01005377.1:63214-118007 GCA_019425675.1 Leucinodes orbonalis
GTCGCAACCTTTCTTGCTTATTTTGTCATCTATGTTCTTTTTCAGATTCGTGACAAAGTTCTTCGATCACCAGAAAAATGCACGCTCACGAAGTAACCATTTTCTGTCTGAATTCGTTAAATTATTAATTCATAGTTGTGTGGATCATTTCAAAGTAAGAGAAAGTGTTTGTTAAAACATCGTGAGTAGTTATCACAGAATAAACATGCAAGCTACACGAAATAAAATGAACCACAGATTTACAGGCACCTTATTATACATCCCAGACTAAGCTAATAGTCCTGCCACTTTGAATGAAATAGTGTTAATACTCTGTATATTTTTAATGTAACAATCAAGTCGGATCGAAAAATTATTATTTATATCTTTCTTCTTCACAACTGTTCTCTGTTATATTCATATGATGGGCTAAACACTGCAGAAAAACGCAATAGCAGGACAAAAAATCTGTCCTCAAAAAATGACGTTTTAAATAAATATGTTCAAAATTCTAATAGATTTTGCCATTGCAGGACCCCCCACCCCCCCCCATTCAAAAAGCATTAACAAATCATCCTTTTTGGATATTTAGTCTTTTTCACTCACTCGATTTACTTCAGTTAGAATTTTTCAGCCTGACCTGAATTCACATGCAATAACATTCATATAATCTTAATATCTTTAATATTCACAAAGCGCCACTGTCCAAACTAGCTGTAACCGTATCATGGGACTAAGGCAATATTAACTATTAATTATTACACTTTTTTTTAAAACCACAAATTAACTAAAAACACATACCAATACAAGCAGACATGTTTCATGCACAAAAATGTGTACTGCCTTGGAGATTGACCTGGAACCCTTGGTGTAAGAGTCAGCATTCCAATCATGATACAAACAGAAGGTTGTCAACATTTATATTATATTTTTTATGTTACTGACAGGACGCGCTATGGACGCTCACTAATGTAAGTGATACCCAGGACCTGACAGAGCGGCTTTAACGAAGACCAAAACTGACGACAGTTTTACCCCATCAAGCCGCACTGCGCCCGTCACCGAAACCAACAATGTTAGCTCTCATTATACCTGGTAATTTCACTAGTACAGTCCCCTATCCCCAAACAAAAGTGATAAACTCGCTGTTTCACGGACGATATCTGGCACTTCGGACGACCTAGAGCGACTAATATAACAACCATCGTTGACACATTACATGCCAAAAAATACTTAATATAACAGTATATTTTGTGAACTGCGGGGTTCGCCATCTCTATAAACATCGTTAAATATTACTCGTTTTCGTGCAAGCTACGTATCATATTGCACATCATATACATACTGTTTAAGGATGTTTTACCCCTATGAACTTGATTATATTTTAAAGTGCATTGAACATTATAATTGCATTATTTATTTATCCAATTAAATTAGCCTTAGGAATGTAATTTTATCTTTACTTCAAAGCTCTACAGTTCAAAAAACATTAAATGACAATTTACATTATGAATAACAAAATGGCAAATAAACTACGGTAAATGGTTATAATGAATTGATAATGCTAGAGGAACAATGACTTAGTACTTTTGCATAAATATGATTTGTTTTATAAGAAAATCCACATGCTTTATCTAAGTTCTCCCTGTTAAATGAATATTTATAATAATAAATTATAGTAAAAATCTTTATTTTCTCATCACAAACAAACATATTATTTATTTAACATCAGTCTCTAATATAGACTCTATATCGCCACCTGAGGGCACAGGTCATGCTCAGCATACCTATGGCAACATAACTTCTGTGTATAAGGATGAGGGCACTGTAGCTAGTAAAATTATCAGGTATAAGACACCTAACATATATCGTCTGGGGTGACAGGTGCAGGGCAGTGTTGGCAGAAAATAATGACAGGTAACTTTAGTAATTTCCACCAATACTGCATCTGCTGTGGTCAGGCATATGACTTACTAAAAAGTACTGAATAACTCATCATCAGCTCTTTTAACATCCTCACCGAGGGGCACGAGCCTACCTGTATAGGGTTTTTGGCCTTAGTCGTCCACGCGGGCCCAGTGCGGATTGGCCGACTTCACGCACAAGCTTTGAATCTCTTCGCATGCGTGTGCAGGTTTCCTCACGATGTTTTCCTTCACCATAAGAGCATCGGATAACATACATATGATTTCGAAAATTTGAAATCACATTAGTACGTGGCGGGATTTGAACCTCAGCCCGTCCAGTAGGAGGGCAACAGTCCACACCATTGAGCCACTGACCGCTGAATAACTACATTGCAATAATTTCAAACATTGCTCGTGTATATGGCAGTTGCTACTGATGATCTGGTGTTGTGTTGCCTATTTAATAAACAAAAACACTGTATGGGGTCATGTCAAGAAATCAATCATAAATGATAAATCATTATAATTTGTTATTTTGACAAACAAAACATTAACTGATTTATCTTAGTACTTACTTACATACGGTGATATTATATTATTGACATAGATTGTATTTTTAAATCTATAATATAAAAATGAATCGCAAAATGTGTTGGTAAGCACATAACTCAACAACGCCTGGACCAATTTGGCCAATTCTTTTTTAAAATGTTCATTGAATCCAAGGATGGTTCTTACGGCGAGAAAAAATCGAATAATTGCTGAGAAAACCCTAAAAACAGCCCTTTTCTTTTTCGTTCATACAAACGTTTTCTAACTAAAACGTAGAATCAATTTGAGCTTTATTGCTATTATAATATAAAGTTCATTAAGTGTTTTATTTAATTATTTTTAATTCACACCGAATTATTATCAGGGTCTGTCAGGATAATTATTGCAAAGAATATAAAAAAGGTAGGAACAAAACACTGCCACATATTTTTTCTGACAGGACGAAGTCTGTCGGGTCAACTAGTTAAATTATAAATATCCACTGACAATCGCACAGCGCCATCTAGCCCCAAGTTAATTGTGAAGATAAAATTGATGAGATTTATTGCAGTTATTATTAATTGAGAATGTCGGTGGCCTGTTGCCTTCCGATCTGCAGGGTGCAGGTTCAAATCCCGCCACTTATCAACGTGTTTTTTAATTTTCGAAATAATATTTACGTTTATATGAAGAAGGTCGAAGTTTGTGCGTGAAGTCGGCCAATTCGCACTTAGCCCGCGTGGAAAGCTAAAGGCCTATACACCCGAATAGTCTCCATCAGTGGGGACGTCGACGACGAGCTGATGATGATGATGACTATTTATTAAATTATAATAATGATTTTTATTTTTATTATAAAGAAATAGGTACATAACTACTTCTAAATATATTGTTCCTAAGAAGCCACCGATGGGAAAACTATGGTATCTACACTTAAAGAGTCACATCTATTCGCCTTTCCGTTTTACCGTGAAAGATGCACGAACAGACACACTTTCACAAAAAAATATAATAGTATGGACTATGGATGATAGCAATACATCAAGAGATGGTAACTCCAGTAGAGGCAAACTGCCCCTTGGATGACATGTCTCGTGTAAGGTGTCAAGACTCCGATGTCGGAAGTGTAATGGAACTTCGCCCACGTTGCGTTTATAAATAACTAACAGCCCAGTTCCAATTTCGTCTTTATGCCAAAATGGGCAAACTTGTTTAAAACTATCAATTTTGGACGTAAAGCTTTTCTAGTAGCGTCCATGTAGCGGGAAAAGTAGCGTAGACCGACCTCCAACCAGATGGAGCGATGACCTGGTTATTGCTAGGGATCGACAGTGTTGCCACCATCTAGGAATGGGGCTTTGTAGAAGTTAATAGGGGCTAGATCGAGCTTCAATACCACCAAAAATATGCTATTATTATTCCAGCATTTTTTGTACAGGAAACTGTTCAAAAAATGCTGGACTGGAATAAGCATAGAGCGTCTAAAAAGATAAGAATGGTGTGGACTGTCGCCCTCCTACCAGGAGGGCTGAGGTTCAAACCACGCCACATACTAATGTGTTTTCGAAAATTATATGTACGTTATCCGACGCTCTTATTTTGTGCGTGAAGTCGTCCAACCCGCACTGGGCCCGCGTGCACGACTAAGGCCTAATCATTCTGTACGGGTAGGCTCGTGCCTCTCGGTGGGGGCATTTAATGAGCTGACAATGATGTCTAAAAAGAAAAAGAGTAAGATTGCCGTTTTCGGGCTAAATAGTTGAAAAAGGAGTTCACCTATAATAAAAAGTGCTACATCTTGCCCCAAGAGCCTAAGTGGCAACACTGGGGATCGGCCCTCGGAAAGTCATTAAGGCAGGCCTTCGTTCAGCAGTGGACATATTAGACTGTAATGATGGTGGTGTTGAGTTCACTGTTGAATAGGAATGTATACTGATAGATCAATGTATATAGTTTTTGACACGACAAAACGATATTTTCATTCATTGGCTGTCACTGTGTTAGATTTTGAACGGACGCACTGTATGTTATTATAATCTCTGTGCACGCCACTGGTGCAGAATGAGGAGTCCTGTGTCCACTGTCCAATAGTGAACTATAATATCTACAAACATTTGTGTTTCACGCTACACTTGGAGCTAGATGGCGCTGTATGAATGTCAGTGGATTTCTTTATTTATGATAGTTTGAAAAGGTAGAACTGGTACCAAGCAAAGGACCAGGATATCTGGCGAAAAATGGGCAGACCTATGTCCAGCAGTGGACTGCAATATATTAAAATGGAGTACCAACGGAAATGACCTTAACATCAATGATATTCTGTATATATATAAAGGTAGATACGCCATCCATGCCTCAGAAACGAACCGCCGAAGAGAGTACAGTTTGGACTCTTTTTAGGTAAATGTGTTCGAAATTCGAAATGTGTGTATGTGTGCTGTCACTGCATTCGGAACACTTTTTTTATTGTTTTGTGAGCATATCACGAATTCATACTTTTTTACATCATTGCTTAACATGAGATTATTATTTTGTCCAGTTAAACTCGTTATCATAATAAATTTATCCTGTGAGTCATGTATGACTGTTACATTTGGTAAAAAATAGATATCGCTTCGTTTTAGTAAACATTAGATTTTTGGTGAATTTTAAGCATAATAATTAAAGAAAGTACAAATATTTATTTAGTGCCAATTAAAGGATTGAATTACACGTTCGTCCTTAAAATAATAAACTTTTAATGCTACCAAAATACCACTCGGCTAATTTCAAGACAGTTTTGTCAAGGCGCTGGTTTGCAGTGGAACCAAAGAAAAAATTATAACGCTACGCAACCGCACACAACAGTAATAGCGACAGTTGTTTACAAGATATCTAGTAAATGTTATTTGACACTATAATAATGATAATAAATATCCACTGACATTCACACAGCGCCATCTAGCCCCAAGATAAGCTAAAGCCTGTATTATGGGTACTAAACAACGGGTAAACATACTAATATATTTTTTTTTTGTAAATACATACATATTTTACATAGAAAATACCCAGACCATTACAAACAGACATGTTCATGCACACAAATGTTTGTACTGCCCGGGGATCGAACCCGTTACCCTTGGTATAGCACGTTTCGACCATAGCACCACATGAGTCGTGCATCTGGAGATGCACAATCTCACTCAAAGTGTCCGATGCAAATCTCTGCCCATCGCGTCGTTTGCGCAGAACTTTCATTCGGTTTCACTTGTCATAATGACATAGTGGTGTGTTCGTTCTTTTGATTTTTAACATAATTTTAACTATTAATTAAATACACGATTATTCTTTAATCGGGAGTAAATAATAATCGCTCGATCTGGGGGCTTATCTCTACGCCTTTGGGCAATTGGCGAGCGCAGATGGCGCTCAGCCTTAAAATTACACAGCGAGCCTAAGGGCGTCCCGAACGGGACTCAAACCTCGCTTAGGGCGTTGCGGGGGATTTTTGTACCGTGAATGGCAAAGTATATTAAAGTACTGTTAAGAGTTATCTGTAATCAAACGGTTGAGATGTCAGCTATTCTTGTGCATGAACATGTCTGTTTGTGTGGGTCTGGGTGTTTTCTATGTATAATATGTATGTATTTACAAAAAAAGTGCATTAAAGTATGTGTATCCGTTGTTTGGTACCCATACTACGAGCTTCACGCTTATTCGACGACCCATTTGGTGTCGCGGTGAGAAGTCGACTGCAACACCAAGGGTTCCGGGTTCGATCCCGAGCAGTACAAACATTTTGTGCATGAACATGTCTGTTTGAATGGTCTGCGTGTTTTCTATGTATAATTATGATTAAACAAAAAAATATAAGTATGTTTATCCGTTGTTTAGTACCCATAATACAGGCTTCACGCTTAACTTGGGTTAGTGGGCCTGTGTGAATGTCGTGGATATTAATTATTATACCACCAGGTGAACGAATTTGATCGTCCCGTTTTCTTGATGTAATAGAAGACCCGTTGTTGGGTATTAATGTAATTTTAAGGTGACAACTTTTAGATAAACAGTAAATCAATCAGCTAGTTAAGATGCACATCCACTCAAAAAGTGTCCGCGGCAAAAGTCTACCCTTCGCGTCAGTTGGGCATAAATTTTCATTCATAATCACGTCGCTCGCTACATGTCATAGTGACATAGTAGTATGCTCGTGCTTTTGATTTTGTACCCTTTTGATGACGCGTTAAGGTCGAAATTTTAATGAATAATTTTATAAATATAAAAATAAGTCAACGTATGTGTCAAGCGGCTCGGATATTTTTCCATTTGATATTCCTTCGTGATTGTGCATCTGGCTACTTTATTGTTTATCTTAGGCTTTATCACTGACTTATTTAATAGTAACGTCACGTGTTAACGTGTAACGATAAGCGAACGCGATGTTTATAAATATTACTCACCGTGTAACTATTAATATTATTGAATATCTGTTCGATAAGATCGGTTACTATGTTTTAGTTTATGTAATAACTTGTTGTTTTGTTTATTCAATAGAAACATAACAAACTTACAATATATAACACTAAGATAAAACTAGAAACCTTAAAAGTAAAATATAATAAATAAATAATAAAGGAACTCCCCCATAGGTAAAGTTCCGAAGGTACTGGCAGCGTTACCCCTTTGAATCGCTAAACTAATTTTGACCGAGGTAGCAGAGGTCTCCAGTGATGTCGACTAATCGTTAGAAATATGTCGATATGACCTGGCGTCCTTCAAAAGAGAGCGTATTCATATAAAAGGGGCCGGCAACGCATCCCTGCGACCTCAGCTGTTGCAAATGTCCATGGGCGGCGGTGACACTTTCCAACAGGTGAACCGCATGCTTGTTTGCCTCCCTTATAAAAATGTTGCATCCGATCTAGAGGGTTCAGGCTCGAATCCCGTGCCAATGTCATTTTCGATTTTTTACAATTTATATGTACGTTTATCCGACGCTCTGACGAAGGAAAACATCGTGAGGAAACCTGCGCACGCCTGCAAAAAGATGCAATGGTTGTGCGTGAAGTGGACCAATCCGCACTGGGCCCGCATGGACGACTACTAAGGCCTATTACACCCTTTACGGCCAGGCTCGTGCCTTTCATTGGAGACGTATAATGGAGCTGATGATGATGTGAACTATTAAGGTTATTAAATATCTCTTCGATTAGATTGATTACTCTATTTTAGTTTATATAATAAATTGTCTGGCGGTCTTAGTATATTATAATTATCATCGCTTCGGGGGTCCTGGATTCGAATCCCAAGGGGACGCGTATTGAAAGCAACGTTGCGTGATCTTTCCTAGTTTGGTTAGGCTGAGTCATCGCGAGTTGAGTCACCTAGTTGCCTGGTGACAAAGTTCCCGTGCTTTCGAATTTCCTGACTGCAGTCCCTAATACTATCTCAATATCACCATCAGCCTAACGTTCCACTGCAGGGACGGACCTTCCCAGCCATCAGGTGTTTGGGTCGTAATCCACGTGTGTTACCACCATCCTAATAAAGGAGACGGGACCAATGATTTTAAGTGCCTTTCGAAGATGAGCCTAATCTAGCAGATGAAACGCAATGCTCAAGGACTATAAAACACTTAGGCCTGTCTTTTAAAACAAGACTCAAGCGTTGATCTTTACTTAAATAGTGTAAGAAAGGGATGCCGCTATTTATCTTATATAGCGTTATCCCTTTCTAACTCTCGACCTGGCGTCCTTAAAAAAAGAGCGTACACACATTTAAAGGGTCGGCAACGCATTTCTGGGACCTGAGGTCTTGCAAATGTTCATGGGCGGCGGTGTCACTTACCATCAGATGAACTGTATGCTCGTTTGCCTCCTGTTCATATATATACATATATATATATATATATATATATATATATTATATATATATATATATATATATATATATATTATATATATATATATATATATTTGACGACCCATTTCGTGTTTGCGGTGAGAGGTCGGCCGCAACACCAAGGGTTCCGGGTTCGATTCCCGGGCAGTACAAAACTTTGGTGCATGAACATGTCTGTTTAATGGTCTGGGTGTTTCTATGTATAATATGTATGTATTTAAAAAAAAATGTATATATGTATGTTTATCCTTTGTTAGTACCCATAGGTTTGGGGCTAGATGGCGCTGTGTGAATGTCAGGGTATTATTTATTTATATATATATTATATTATATATATTATATATTATACGGGTCTTAGTCTCAAAAAGGCTGATTTCGGTTATGACTTCGATTACTAGGTGGTAGACTCGATACTGAGTCGTCTAGGTAGGTACCACCGCAGTGCCAGATAGCGTCCCATGAAACACAAGTGTTATGCACTTCCGTATTTCGGGATGAGGGCACTGTAGCTAGTAAAATTACCGGGTATAAGAGACCTAACATCTGTGTTACTTGTGTCAGACGTATTACGGCATTGATGGAGAATAATAAGTAATAACATACCAGTTGTTGGTCTTCTTCAATGCCGCTCTGTCATGGTCAGGCGTATTACCATCAAGTGAGCGTCTTGACCGCCCTGTACACTTTAACATAAAAAAAACGTTTAACCGCAAACATGCAATTCGTTTTCTGCCGGTTTCATTCTCATTCCTGAACTGTTTTCATGTTTGAAACATTAAACTGTGTGTGCCTATTGCAGCCAGCGGTGGGCCCGTTGGGCGCCCTCGGCAAAGTGCACAAGTCGGATCGCAAGATCGGCCACAGGCGCGTCGGCGAGGGTGGTGAGATTACATACAAGAAGATACAATCGTCACAGATCATGGGCTCCATACAGCTGGGTAAGTCATCTTTGTGAATAAACTATGTATATGACGACCCATTTGTGTTGCGGTTGAGACGTCGACTGCCACACCAAGGGTTCCGGGTTCGATCCCCGGGCAGTACAAACATTTGTGTGCATGAACATGTCTGTTTGTAATGGTCTTGATGTTTTCTATGTATAATATATGTGTATTTACAAAAAAAAAACATAATTATGTTTATCCGTTGTTAAGTACCCATAATACAGGCTTCACGCGTAACTTGGGGCTAGATGGCGCTGTGTGAATGTCAGTGGATATTTATTTATTTATTATTTATCAGTAAGTTTGTTTATGTTTATCTAAGTTGGAGAATTACCTTATTGTTATTTGTTCATTGAAAAAAATGGTTGCCATGGTTATACAGGCATTACCTAACCTGTTAGAAATACTATTTAAGCTAAGGGTACAATAAACCAGATGTTCTGCAACGACCGATAGCTATTAGATAATATTTGGGATATAGATAAAAATATTAAAGTAAGCTGATAAGGCCTCTCATGATTATTTCATTCAAACATGTATAATTGTGTAATGTCATACAAAACGTGAAAAAAATACAAAGTGTCGGTTGCTCAAAGGTGTGCACTGTTGCCCTCCTACCGTGAGGGCTGCGGTTCAAATTGTATGTACCTATGTTACGTAATTAAATGTACGTTATCGGACGCTCTTACGGTGGAGGAAATCATCATGAGGAAACCTGCGCACGCTTGCGAAGAGATTTAAAGGTTGTGCGTGATATCGTCCAACCCGCACTGGGCCCGCGTGGACGACGAAGGCCTATACAGCCGCGCACGGGTAGGCTCGACCCTCGGTGGGGACGTTTAATGAGTGATGATGATACAAAACGTTTCGTTGAGAATTCAGCTTTCATTCGCGTAAGGAAAACAAGCAAAGCCAAAAAGATTGACAGGCCACGAGTCGCTGAAATAACAGATATAAAGCTGTTCTGCTAATCTTGGCAATGGTGAATTGTGTAGGGTTGAATCGATATGTTATTTGGAGTTTGGACGACAGATTTGTTGGAAGATTCAGAAGTTTTTTATATCATTAAAAGGTAAATAATAAATATCCACTGACATTCACACAGCGCCATCTAGCCCCAAAATAAACATTTATGGATACTAAACAACTCGTAAACATACTTATGTACTTCTAAAAAAACATATTATACATCGAAACGCCGAGACCAATACAAACGGTTAAGAGGCAAATTAACGGTTATCTTTTAAATGGTGGACAACTCGCGATATTACCCCGTTTAAGAAAAGATATGGCCGTCTTCCTTTTTTATGTCATAATGAAGGGGTTGGTCAGTGAGCTCTCCTGGTGGTGAGTGACACGCCTGACCATGACAGAAGCAGTGTTGACGGAAATTAATAACAGTAGGTACCTTGTCATTATTTTCCCGTCAACAATGCACTGCGCCCATCACCCGAGACGACAGATGTTAGGTCTTATAGATCCAGTAATTTTACAAGCTACAGTGCCCTCATCCCGAAACACAGAAGTGAAAAACACTCGTAATTCACGGGACGATATCTGGCACTGCGGTGGTACCTAACTAGACGACTCAGTATTTAGTCTTACCACCTTGTAAATGTATGACCTCTAGCGGTACATTATGTCTAACACTAACAACAACAAAATTATCATAAAGTACTAGGAAAAAGTTTGCATACAACCCTATAGCTGAATTACACTAAAGATAGCACAACTAGGATTCACCATCAAGAGAAAATGTACCTTAACACGTTGTTTGTAGGCCATGTTTTAGTTTGGTGTAATTTAACTACGCACCGTACGGTAACCGTCCATATTTTGTAAATAAACGATAGCAGAGGCGATGTGCAGCGTTTATATTTATACCATGCTAAAAATATGGTGGTTTGGGCGTTTAGTTTACATTGCTAATCGGTTGGGAGATCAAATCCCACGGAGGGGTCGCAACTTCGATCATAGTTTCTATGATCGAAGAGCCGCATAGTGAAAATCCCATTGTTCGGGTTCAGTCTGGGCAGTACAATTGTGTGCATAAACATGGATATTTGCCCTAGGAGTTTTCAATGTATAATATGTATTGTATTTACAAAAAAAAATTGCTTATCCGTTGTTCACTGTGACGTTATAAGCTAATCATGAAAAATAAGATCATGATAGGGAGTTCAGACCTCGTGTACCGCACTAAATCAGCGAAATTCAACGCTTGCGTAGTATCACACCTGTTTTCTGTGATGCCGTTGTATGTTTCGATTGTTATACCAAAGCATGGCTATCCCTAGATTGTATTTTTTTATTTGGTAAAAATCTTCAGCGAATGTCTGTAGTTATTAAGAATATATTACAAGAGAGTGAACCGGAGGCCTTAGAAGAAGAAGAAGAATCTGGCGCATAATTGGGAAGACCTACGTCCAGCAGTTGACTGCGATAGACGAATTTCTATATCACTAGTCATTATCCAGTAGAAAATCAATAAGCTACACTACAGGCGTAGATGGCTCATAGGTGTGGACTGTTGCCTTCCGATCTGAAGAGTGCGGGTTCAAATCCCGCACGTACCAATGTCTTTTCGAATTGTCCTAATTGTACGTTTATCCGATGCTCTTGCGGTGAAGGAAAACCTCGTGAGATTCGAAGGTTGTGCGTGATGTCGGCCAATCCGCACTGGGCACGCGCCGGCGACTAAGGTCTTTACAGCATATACGGGTAGACTCTTGTCCCTCGGTGGGGACGTGTAATGAGCTAATGATGATGATGATATAGGCATATCGTAAAGGATTACCCCATAGGAAATAATTTTGTTTAATAATTTCGAATAATCGACTTGTATTCTAACTTCAACTTAACCTAACATGTAACAATGCAACTTACAATAGGATTTGTACGTGTAAGTGATGTGCTTATTATTACCATCGCTCTATCGTGATGTAATATTTATCGATAACTTAATATTCGAGTTTTCGAGGGCAAAATTTTTAAGTTTAAGGCTGAGAGCTATCTGCGCTCGCCAATTGCCCGGTGAAGCTGTAAAGGCCATCTACGGCCAACAGCAGTAGACAGTTCGAGAAAAAAAAATAATGGCAGAATAGAATACTATTTTTCCGTTTCTTCTGTTGGGTTTGGGCCAAAATACTTAATAACAGAGAACGGGTAGTAGCGCTCTTTATATATATTCAACCTGACATTTATGGGTACGATAGTCGTACCAACTGTCCCTCCTCCAACATGTCGAAAAGATTATGTCAAAATTTCCAATGGGTTGATTGGAGGCCCTATGTCCACTTTTCTAGCGATAACATATATATTTTTAACTAGCTTTTGCGTGCGACTTCGTCCGCGTGGAATAGTTACTTTGGCCTAACGCTCTCTTTCACCCGCTACTTCGTTTATATAGGTGAGTTAAAACTGCGATATCTCATAAGATATTCATTTAAATTGAATGATGTAAAGGGCAATTTTGTTTAAAATGGAATACTTGTGATAAATAAAGTATTACATCATATTTATGAAAATAGCTTCGCAAAATGATGCATTATTTTAGAAAAAATATGTATAACATATTTTTTAGGGAGCTCACCTTAAAAGATAGACATATGCTGTCGCGGACTTTTTTGTAGACCTTTAAAAAGGTAACAATACTCTAATACATGACTTTTACGAAACTTTAACCGTTTACGCAGCGTACGCAGCGGAATCTCCAAGTAAGAAAATTTCCCCCCGGACTTTGAAACATTATTCATTGCTGCTCCGCTTCTATTGCTTGTAGCGTGATGATATATAGCCTTCCTAGATAAATGAGCTATCTAACACTGAAAGAATTTTTCAAATCGGACCAGTAGTTCCTGAGATTAGCGCGTTCAAACTAACAAACTCTTCAGCTTTATAATATTAGTATTGATGCGCACAACAAAACAGTTAAATCAATTACATACTTTCATATTTCCTAAGCGATACGACCTTAAAAAATGTTCATGGGCGGCGGTGTCATTTACCATCCGATGATCCCCCTACATGTACAATCTTGGTATATGTAGTGTTTTCGTTTTGTCAAATAATGTTTTTTCTTTCTTCTTTCTTTCTTTACGACCCATTTGGTGTAAGTGCTAGAGATGTCGGCTCTTACTCCAAGGGTTCTGAATTCGATCCCGGGGCATTACAAACATTTATGTGCATAAACATGTCTGTTTGTAATGGTCTGGGTGTTTACTATATATAATATGTATGTATTTACAAAAAAGAATGTATATAAGTATGTTTATCCGTTATTGAGTCCCCATAATACAGGATTCACGACTAGATGGCGCTGTGTGAATGTCAGTGGATATTTATTATTCATTTATTTACATTAAAAAAAAACTTCATCGATAATGAATATGAAACAGCACATCACTATTCTAACAGTTTGTATATCAGCGCGCTACTCCACTGACCCACTTCGCTATGGTAAGCGTTAGTGTCCGTCTGTATGTATGTACAAGGCCGTGTGTTCATCTGTTAGAATTGTCAATGTAAACAGTATATTGTAATATAGACTGGCCTATATTTGCCTTTGGGGATGTTTTACCAGAGAACGTGTGTACGGTTGTCTCTTTCTCTTATTAATCTATGCCACCAGTTCCTATGTTTTCTTTAAAGGTCAAAGGTTCTAAAAGACGAAAAATTTTACAATATTTTTGTCTCTCTTGTTTTTCTTAGATTATCTATTGCAGTCCACGAACGTTTTTAGGGTTCCGTAGCCAAATGGCAAAAAACGGAATCTGAAATTTGAAGGTCGGAATCTTTGTACATGAGAATAAATATGTCTATATTTATTAATATGGTATATTTGAGTGTTTTGAGCTCATTGCTTGAATTAAGTCTAAGCGATATATATATCTCCATTTTCACCATATATCTGGGTTTCTTGCATCATCAGCATTATACGTCCCCAATGAGGGTCACGAGCCTACCCGTAACGGGTGTATAGTCCTTAGTAGTCCACGCGGGCCCAGTGCGGATTGGACGACTTTACGCACAACCTTTGAATCTATTCGCAGACGTACGCAGGTTTGCTCACGATGTTTTCCTTCACCGTAAGATCGTCGGATAAACGTACTTATAATATCGAAAATTCGATGACATTATACGTGGGATTTGAACCTGCACCCTTCAGATCGGAAAACAACAGCCTCATAGTCCGTAAGACGTTCTATATAACGCCTCCAGAACTCGGCTGCGTTGAAGCAGCCATCGGTTCAACTTAGTCCAAGTGACCAACTTGGGCCAAAATACTTAATAACAGAGAACGGGTAGTAGCGCTCTTTATATATATTCAACCTGCATTTATGGGTCGATAGTCGTACCAACTGTCCCTCCTCCAACATGTCGAAAGATTATGTCAAAATTTCCAATGGGTTGATTGGAGGCCCTATGTCACTTTTCTAGGAAAATATATATTTTTAACTAGCTTTTGCGTGCGACTTCGTCCGCGTGGAATAGTTACTTTTGCCTAACGCTCTCTTTCACTCGCTACTTCGTTTATATAGGTGAGTTAAAACTGCGATATCTCATAAGATATTCATTTAAAAATTGAATAATGTAAAGGGCAATTTTGTTTAAAATTAAATACTTGTGATAAATAAACTATTATATCATATTTATGAAAATAGCTTCGCAAAATGATGCATTATTTTAGAAAAATATGTTATAGGGAGCTAACCTTAAAAGATAGACATATGCTGTCGCGGACTTTTTTGTAGACCTTTAAAAGGTAAAATACTCTAATACATGACTTTTGCGAAACTTTAACCGTTTACGCAGGTACGCAGCGGAATCTCCAAGTAAGAAATTTCCCCCCGGACTTTGAAACATTATTCATTGCTGCTCCGCTTCTATTGCTTGTAGCGTGTTGATATTAGCCTATGCTTCTAGATAATGAGCTATCTAACACTGAAAGAATTTTTCAAATCGGACCAGTAGTTCTGAGATTAGCGCGTTCAAACTAACAACTCTTCAGCTTTATAATATTAGTATTGATGCGCACGCAAAACAGTTAAATCAATTACATACTTTCATATTTCCTAAGCGATACGACCTTAAAAATGTTCATGGCGCGGTGTCATTTACCATCCGATGATCCCCTACATGTACAATCTTGGTATATGTGTGTTTTCGTTTTGTCAAATAATGTTTTTCTTTCTTCTTTCTTTTTTTACGACCATTTGGTGTAAGTGCTAGAGATGTCGGCTCTTACTCCAAGAGTTCTGAATTCGATCCCGGGGCATTACAAACATTTATGTGCATGAACATGTCTGTTTGTAATGGTCTGGGTGTTTACTATATATAATATGTATGTATTTACAAAAAACAATGTATATAAGTATGTTTATCCGTTATTGAGTACCCATAATACAGGCTTCACGACTAGATGGCGCTGTGTGAATGTCAGTGGATATTTATTATTTATTTATTTACATTAAAAAAAACTTCATCGATAATGAATATGAAACAGCACATCACTATTCTAACAGTTTGTATATCAGCGCGCTACTCCACTGACCCACTTCGCTATGGTAAGCGTTAGTGTCCGTCTGTATGTATGTACAAGGCGTGTGTATCTGTTAGAATTGTCAATGTAAACAGTATATTGTAATATAGACTGGCCTATATTTGCCTTTGGGGATGTTTTACCAGAGAACGTGTGTACGGTTGTCTCTTTCTCTTATTAATCTATGCCACCAGTTCCTATGTTTTCTTTAAAGGTCAAAGGTTCTAAAAGACGAAAAATTTTACAATATTTTTGTCTCTCTTGTTTTTCTTAGATTATCTATTGCAGTCCACGAACGTTTTTAGGGTTCCGTAGCCAAATGGCAAAAAACGGAATCTGAAATTTGAAGGTCGGAATCTTTGTACATGAGAATAAATATGTCTATATTTATTAATATGGTATATTTGAGTGTTTTGAGCTCATTGCTTGAATTAAGTCTAAGCGATATATATATCTCCCATTTTCACCATATATCTGGGTTTCTTGCATCATCAGCATTATAGGTACGTCCCCAATGAGTTACACCCGTAACGGGTGTATAGTCCTTAGTAGTCCACGCGGGCCCAGTGCGGATTGGACGACTTTACGCACAACCTTTGAATCTATTCGCAGACGTACGCAGTTTTGCTCACGATGTTTTCCTTCACCGTAAGATCGTCGGATAAACGTACATATAATATCGAAAATTCGATGACATTAATACGTGGCGGGATTTGAACCTGCACCCTTCAGATCGGAAAACAACAGCCTCATAGTCCGTAGACGTTCTATATAACGCCTTCAGAACTCGGCTGCGTTGAAGCAGCCATCGGTTCAACTTAGTCCAAGTGACCAACTTATCAATTTAAACGCATACACGAGTAGGTCGCAAGGGTCATATGAAAGTTGGCGAAAACAATGCGAGTTTCTCACAGTGTTCTCGCTAAGGTTGTGTAGTAACACAATAAGGTACTTTGTACTGTATAAGTGCCACTAATTCGCGTTTGTATACGACACTTCTACTTGGTGCCCTAGTTGGAAGACTCGGTACTGAGTCGTCTGTTATTACCACCGTGATACGCCTGACCATGACAGAGCAGAATTGAAAAAAATAGTCTCTGTATAAAGTGACTATTCTTCGTCAGCATCGTCCTGTGCCCGTTACTTGACACGACGGATGTTAGAAATCATACACCCGGTAATTTCACTAAGCTACAGTGCCCTCACCCGAAACACAAAAGTGCATAACTATCCGGACGACCCTACCACGGTCGCCGCCGCATCGGCGGCCGAAATAGCTAAAACACTAAGATTACACTCCACAAACCGACAACCGAGATTCCGCCCCCGCCGGCGGGGGCCATCGTCGCGTGTCCCTGTAGGTTCGCACAGTCCCTATTCGCGTAACCGGCATGTGCCGGGCCGCTTTTCTCCCCGAACATATGTTAGGCTACCAAGCCCCCCCCGCAACGCCCTAAGCCGAGGTTCGAGTCCCGTTCGGGGACGCCCTTAGGCTCGTTGTGTAAATTTTAAGGCTGAGAGCCATCTGCGCTCGCCACTTGCCCGGTGAAGCTGTAAAGGCCATCTGCGACCAAGAGCAGTAGTCAGTTCGAAAAAAAAAAAGTGCATAACACTCCTATTTCACGGGACGATAACTGGCACTGAGGTGGTACCTACCTAAACGACTAAGTACCGAATCTAACATCTAGTGAATAGAAACATAGATTGTTTCTGTATATTTTGTTAATTACGATGTTACCAATTGTAATTGACATGTGCACGGTATTGCGACCTTGGCACGATGATTTCCACGTCCGGAAACGACATTGAACGCTGATGATAAAGTTGTCTCTTTCCACAGGAAAACCGGTTTAAGTTCAATTAGAATTTTTAGTAAGAACTTGACATGATTCCTTTGTATATTTATTTATCGGAATTCACGGAATATCGGCCTTGAAGACGAAGGTGTCGCGAAATTACGCATTCTGTTAAATAAATTATAAAATTATATTTGAAAACCCATGTGTGATGGTTGGCACCAAGGGTTCTACTCAATCATTCGTCGTCTCTGGTGACGGGCGCAGGGCGGTATTGACAAAGAATACTAGGTGGTAGACTCGATACTGAGTCATCTAGGTAGGTACCACCAAAGTGCCAGATATCGTCCCGTGAAATAGAAGTGTTATGCACTTTTGTGTTTCGGGATGAAGGCACTGTAGCTAGTAAAATTACTTAGTATTAGAGACCTAACATCTGTTGTCTCGGGTGACGGGCCCAGTGCGGCATTGACGGAGAATAATAACTGGATATTCGTTGTTGGTCTCCTTCAATGCCGCTGTGTCATGGTCAGGCGTATCACTTACCAACAGGTGAGCGTCCTGACCGATTTGTACACTTTTTAACATAAAATAAATAGAATAATTACTATATTCATTGACTGTTTTTTATCAAGACTGCTCTGTATTGGTCAGACGTGCATTTCAGGTGTCACGTGAACTGACCGTTTGATTTTTTTGTCATAAGTTACGGGACGATCAGTTTGCTCTATAACATTAAAAAAAAAATGGACAAGCAATACATGATTAAGTATCGACTACTGCCCGGGGTTCGAACCCTTGGTGTAGTAGCCAACGTCTCAACCATCACACCACATCGGTCGTCAAAGTTGCTGACTTCAAACTGTTTGTAAATGACTTTCCACTGTAGGCCTTTTACTGAACCCTTTGACCACCAATGACGCCTTAAGGCGCCAGTCACAATAGATTCTCTATTGTCTGGATTTCCGGCGTTCAATGGATTCAGTAAACTTGTTAAATTAAGAATTTCCCCCTAATTAATACGTTCACTCGTTTTCTAGGTATCCAGCACGCGATCGGTGGTCTCGCCTCGAAGCCCGAACGCGATCTGCTCATGCAGGACTTCATGACGGTGGAAACAACCAACTTCCCGCACGAGGGCTCCAATCACACGCCGGCTCACCACTACTCGGAGTTCAAGTTCAAGACGTACGCGCCAATAGCGTTCCGGTACTTCCGCGACCTGTTCGGCATACAGCCGGACGACTTCTTGGTGAGTTATGCGAGCCTGGTACCTACTTTGGATTAGGTAGTTTTAAATATTACGTACCGCAATTTTTTACTCTACAGTTCGTTGGTCGCTTAGGATGTTATTGATAATTACTTTACTTATACTTTCGAATCCTGTTAGGTGTACAGCCGGACTACTTTCACGTAAGCTATGAGTGCCTGGTAGAGTTGTACTACAAAAATACAATTTATACCGATGTTTATATAGATTTGTATACCTGATATATCCGCACTTCGTTAAATACCTATAGCTGAATTATAAAGTCCATTTGTCGAGCGGTGGACGTAAATTAGCAGATAAATAGAAACAATTATTGTTATAAATCACCCGGAACATCCTCTCAATCACTTGTAAATTCAAACAACTGCCAGCATAACTGGTTATGTTAAAGGTTCCAGTTGGCAGTCTTATATTGTAATTAAATCATTAAGAAGGTCGTCTTTTGCGATAAGTTTTAAATTACATAATATTAATTAGTATGTATAAATATCTTTCGTTCTGTTCAAAATACTATGTGTCGACATTATTTTACTGGTCAATCAATAGTAACATTTGTGATAGGTAATTATTATATGTTGTTTATAGTAATAATCATCATTACGGGAAACGAATAGCAAATTAAACCAAAACAAGGGGTTTCCTAAATTTCTATATTAGAAATCCGTTTTGATGATATTAGCCATATAAAGTCCACTGCTGAACATAGGCCTTCCCCAATAACTTCCACTTCAACCGGTCGGAAGCTATTTGCATTCAGCGACTACCCGCAACCTTCCTCGGGTCATTTGTCCATTCTGTGGGCGGCCGTCCTACGCTGCGCTTGCCGGATTCCTCTATAATAAAAAAAAAACAGTTCATTATTGGCACCATAACAATATTATCATAATAACAATTGCAATTTAACAACCAAAAACAAAATTAGTCACCATATTACTTTTGAGTTGTTAGTCACTAAACGCATTGTATGTAAATGAACTGTAAAATCTGTCTAACATAATAATTATGGGTATATTTGATAAAACTAAAAATGTCAAGTAAAGGACTCGCATTCCTGAACGTGGCATTCTAATAGCATTTTTCGAAAACAAAGAGTTTATATGATATATACTAAATCTTCGGACTTTTAATCTATTAGTTCTCATCCAACAAATAATGGTATTTATACCAACTGTTACGTTGTTAGGTTGTCAGGTTCATGAATCATCATTATTACAGCCTCATCCACCATCATCCGTCCATCTGATTGTGGGTCGGCCTATGCTTTGTTTCGCGTTACGTGGACGCCACTCAAGACCCTATCCGCCCCATCGACCTTTGGTTTTATGCACTATGTGCTCTGCCCTCGGCCATCCCAACTTGCTAATCCTCTGGATTATAGTCTACACACTAGATTTCCCTTCTACTTCAACTTGCTTATCCCGTGGGCTATGTCCGTCACACTAGTTCTTATACGATACCTCAGTAGATAAGAGCGTCGGTGGCCCAATGGTGTGGACTGACGCCGTCCTACCGGGAGCTGAAGTTCAAATCCGCCACGTACCAATGTGTTTTCGAATTTTCGAAAATATATGTATGTTATCCGACGCTCTTACGGTGAAGGAAAACATCGCGAGGAAACCTGCGCACGCCTGCGAGATTCAAAGGTTCTGCGTGAAGTCGTCCAACCCGCACTGGGCCCGCGTGGACGACTAAGACCTAATCACCCTATACGGTTAGGCTCGTCCCTCTCGGTGGGAACGTTTAATGACCTGATGATGATGACCTCAGTAGATGCCTCTTTGTCATCAATTTTTTTAGTTCACTGCTGGACATTGATCTCGCCCTTTTTGTGCCAGATATTGCAGTCCTTCAAAGGTGGGTGAAAAGGCTGTGCGTGAAGTCGGCCTATCCGCACTGGGCCGCGTGGACGACTTAGCCTTTACACCCTTTATGAGTAGGCTCGTGCCCCTCGGTGGGGGCGTTTGATGGGCTGTGGTGATGATGATGATTCCGGTCCCCTGGTTCAACCAGCCTACAATCGATCTTCCGAAGTCTGGGGGTCTTAAGACCTACGCTACTCCCTTTCTCACGTTGAAAATTACTTTCCTACAATCTTTTAAACTCTCGAATGCAATTAACGCGGAAAGTCAATCTCATCCGTCTCGAAGGACCAATCTAGATGGAGACAGGTTAACAGGAAAAATCATATTTAAAAACATATCTTATGAACATGTTTAGTGAACGTGGAACTGACAGCATCTAAATGAGTTTTTGACGGGATACAAACGTGATGTATGTTTGTTTGTCACTATGAAACTCATATGACTTTTACGCTCGTGCAAACAACGCCTCAGTTATCTTATCAAAGGTTTTTCTAGTTGTATGGTTAGATTATTTTTATTTATGGTTCTTTACTATGGACATTGTTAATTAGTGATGGTTTTCCTATTGTTGAAGTAGGCGAGCTTTGGTACGGATACCTTGTCTTAACAAGTGTTGTAAGGCACTATAAGAAGTTGATCCTAAAACTTAGAAAATAACGTGTTGAAGGATCTAGAATATTTTCCAACGGCTAATGATAAAACAATGAAAATCCGGAACGTTGTATCAGGGCGTCAATTCTTCTAATTGACGACACCATTTCAATCCAACTGATCCAAGTATCATGTTAATGGTTTAAAATTTAATTATACGGTAGAATTTTGTGGTGTTACAATTAAAATATACCATATAACAGAACGAGTGAATGCAAAGTTTTTCAATTGACACACAATAACGATCCTATTAGCGTATTTAAAAAATAAATAAATATATACTGAAATTCACACAGCGCCGTCTAGCCCCAAGTTACGCGTGAAGCCTGCATCATGGGTACTAAACAACGGATAAGCATACTTATATACATTTTTTTTTGTAAATACATATAAAAAAAACACCCAGACCATTACAAAACAGACATGTTCATGCACACAAATGTTTGTACTGCCCGGGGATCGAACACGGAACCCTTGGTGTTGCAGTCGACGTCTCAACCGCAATACCAAATGGGTCGTCAAAAATAGTGGAATTGGATCCCAGTTACCGCCATCTCTCCAGTATTACTTTGATGATATGTTAGCATTTTTGTACCAGAAAATGCGAAGTGATAAATAATGATAAATATCCAGTGACATTCACACAGCGCTATCTAGCCCCAAACTAAGCATTGGTCTGTAATATGGATACTAAATACGGGTAGACATACTAAAATTCTTTTTTTTTTCAATACATATTATATAAAGAAAACACCCAGACCAATACAAACAGACACATGCACACAAATGCTTGTACTGACCCGGGAATCGAACCCGGAATGCTTAGTGTAATAGTCGACATCTCAACCATTACACCAGGTGGGTCGTCAGTAATATTATTGTAATACTGTTTTGAACCTCAGCCCTCCCGCCTCTTCGAAAATATATGTACGTTATCCGACGCTCTTACGGTGAAGGAAAACATCGTGAGGAAACCTTCATGCACGCCTGCGAAGAGATTCGAAGGTCGTCTGTGAAGTCGTCCAATCCGCACTGGGCCCGCGTGGACGACTAAGGTCTAATCACCCTATACGGGTAGGCTCGTGCCCCTCGGTGGGGACGTTTAATGAGCTGATGATGGTGGTGGTGATTAGGTTATTAAATATAAAAATATCACATATTTATAAAAAATTCGAACACATCCCGTCGAATGCAGTATTCAAATTCTAATATAAATTACTCATATTTTTTACAACCGCCTGAGCAACTTTTATAAAACAAAATAATTAAAGCGGATAATGTCGCCATAAGGAAGAGTGACGTCACAAACTCGTTATTCTATGTTATTATTGGTTAATTTACGCCGATGCGACCTTCCAATTTATTATGTAACCTCAGTTGGCTCACCTCATTTAAACATAGTTTTAATTTAGTTCTATAGTAAATGCAAGAATAGTTTTGCGGTGCGTGTGAATAGGGTGTTAGGAGTTTGAGACGGATAGATATGTTCGAAAGAGATGGCCAATCACACTTGTTATCTGGTTACATGGTGCACTAGTTGTGCAGTTCGATTAAAGATTTTCGGGATCAGTTAAGCTAATCAAAGAAACAATAAATCATACTAAGATTAAACATTCGAAAAAAGGCCTCTGTGCTGTTGACTTCGGCCCCACACATGTCTTCCCGTGAATCTTAAGGATTTCGAACACATAATAATAATAAATAAATATCTACTTACATACACGCAGCGCCATCTAGTCCCAAACTCAGAATTTAGCCTGTGTCCACTGCTGGACATAGGAAGACCTATGTCCAGCAGTGGACTGCGATAGGTTGAAAAGACTAGACTATGGGTACTAAAAATCGGATAAACATACTTATATATTTTTTTGTAAATACATATAGAAAACACTCAGACCAATACAAACAGACATGTTCATGCACACAAATGTTTGTACTGCCCGGGGATCGAACCCTTTTGTCTCAACCATTACACCAAATGGGTCGTCACAAATATTTTAAGGATAAGTCCAGCGTATGATAAATTTTCTATAATATTGTTTCCAGATGTCAATGTGCAGCGCCCCACTGAGGGAGCTGAGCAATCCGGGCGCGTCGGGCAGCATCTTCTATCTGACGAACGACGACGAGTTCATCATAAAGACAGTGCAGCACAAGGAGGGCGAGTTCCTGCAGAAATTGCTGCCAGGGTACTACTTGAACCTCGACCAGGTGAGCGGATGTAACTTCTGGTAAAACCTTACAACTAACTAGATGCACAATGACGAAGAACTATCAACCGAAAATGAACCAAAATTTCATCCTCACCACCTAAATCTTCACCTAGAGGCTTTGTTCCTTACCCAAAGGTTGGCTGGAAGAGATCGCTTGCAGCGATAAGGCCGCCTTTGCCTACAGTATTAAAATAAAAAAACGAAACATAACATTATTACTGTTTCGTTTTTTTTTTGTGTACTTGTGAGCAATAAAGTGTTTTACTACTACTAGATGAATGGAAGTCCAAGACAGTACGTTTTTGTGGTAATTTCTTGCCTCGGACGACAAAACTGTGGAATCAGCTACCGTCTGACTTATTCCCCGAGCGATACGACCTGGCGTTCTTCAAGAAGAGAGCGTATTCCCACTTAAAAAGCACTGACGACCCATTTGGTGTTGCGGTTGAGAGATCGGCCGCAACACTAAGGGTTCCGGGTTCGATCCCCGGGCAGTACAAACATTTGTGTGCATGAACATGTCTGTTTCTAATGGCCTGGGTGTTTTTTATGTATATATGTATTATACAAAAAAATAATAATACATGTATGTTTATCCGTTGTTTAGTACCCATAATACAGGCTTTACGCTTAACTTGGGGCTAGATGGCGCTGTGTGATTGTCAGTAGATATTTTTTATTATTATTTATTAAAAGGCCGGCAACGCATTTCTTCGCCCTCTGGTATTGCAAGTGTACATGGGCCGTATATTTATTGTTATATTTATAACATAAAATTATTCATTTAAATTTTACCCTTCTCTCTCTCTCTCTCTCTCTTCGACCTATCGCAGTCCACTGCTGGACATAGGTCTCCCCCATTTTGCGCCAGATATCCCGGTCCTCCGCTTTTCTCATCCAGCTCCCACCAGCGACCTTCCGCAAGTCGTCGGTCCATCGGGCCGGAGGGCGTCCTACGCTACGCTTGCCAAGACGCGGTCTCCACTCCAGAACTCGTCTGCTCCAACGGCTGTCGGTTCTACGACATACGTGACCAGCCCCAATCAGCAAGTTGAAGTGGCACTTCAACTTGCTGATTCGGCGGGCTATGTCGGTAACTTTAGTTCTCTTGCGGATTAAATCATTTCTGATCTTATCCCTAAGAGAGACTCCAAGCATAGCTCGCTCCATTGCGCGTTGAGTGACTTTGAACTTGTGAACCAATCGCGCAGTCAGTGTCCATGTCTCAGCTGCGTATAACCTTAAAGCGTCAAAAATATCAAAAAGGCTACAAAAGTAAGGGGACACTAATATGCCATTATGGCATGTAGCGAGCGACTGTTTAGAGTTTATGACATAAAACTACTGATTTTAATTTTGACCTTAAGGTGACATTAAAAATCAAAAGCACGAGCACACTTCAACATCATTATGAGTCATAAATACGTCGCTCACTACATGTCATAATTTATGACATGTAGTGAGCGACGTATTTATGAATAAAAAATTAAATTAAAAATTTTAAAAACCCCCGACACAAGAACTTAAGTAATTTCCCTTTAAGAAGTAAAAAATAATAAAAGAAACTTAATGTTAAAGTACCTAAGCGTCTATTAATAATTCTAAAAAAAAACGTCGCGTTGGGGGACCGCTCCTAATTATTTCTTTCTTATCTATGATATTTTTCATAAGATGGTTACCTCTTTAGGCTTTTACCCAAGACTTTTTGAAGGAATTTCATGAAAGTTTTTGAATTATTCTCTTAATTTTGTTTTTATGTTCATCTCTGTTACTTACACTATTTATATTTAAATTGTTAGTTTAAGAGCGGTCCCCCAACGTGACGTTTTTTTTTAGAATTGTTAATAGATTCTTAGGTACTTTAACATTAAGTTTATTTTATTAATATTTATATCAGTGTGGTTTCATTTGAGTCCAAGTATATTTGCAGTCATTCAGTTACTCTCCCCACTTTCACTACTCACAACTTTTAAACGGCTCAACCGATTTTGGGAGTGTCGGTGGCTCAATGGTGCGGACTGTCGCCTTCCTACCGGGAGGACTGAGGTTCAAATCCCGACACGTACCAATGTGTTTTCGAATTTTCGAAAATATATGTACGTTATCCACGCTTACGTGAAGGAAAACATCGTGAGGAAACCTTCATGCACGCCTGCGAAAGAGATCAAAGGTTGTGTGTAAGTCGTCCAACCCGCACTGGCCGCGTGGACGACTAAGGCCTAATCACCCTATACGGGTAGGCTCGTGCCCCTCGGTGGGGACGTTTAATGAGCTGATGATGATAACCGATTTTCATCAAACATGTCTAAGATCACTCGCCCATAGTTAACTTTAATACAAAAAAAAACTAAATTGAAATCACTGCATGCGTTCGGGAGTTATGATGCCAGAGACACGTCAAACTTGTAACACCCCTCTTTTTGCGTCGGGGGTTAAAAATTCTGCCCAACTGACGCGATGGGCAGACTTTGCCGCGGATACTTTTTGAGTGAGATTGTGCATCTATTTAGTATATTGTGTATATAAGGTTTCTGCACCACTTAAATACTCGAGCCATGTTCTTTTCCGTTTTTTTTTCAGCTCTGTTGTCAGATGCGAGCCAATTGTATTAATTTTCCATACAAAAACTGACCGAATTTTGACACACTGTTGTTGTTAGCGAAACTCCTTCCGTATTTTTTATACGTGCCTGTAATATGATGATAACCAAACAATTAAACATAAAACAATTTCGTTTTCCACAGAACCCACGCACACTTCTACCGAAATTCTTCGGATTGTACTGTTACCAGTGCAACAGTAAGAACGTGCGACTAGTCGCAATGAACAATATACTGCCATCGTCGGTCAAACTACACCAGAAGTACGATCTCAAGGGATCTACTTATAAGCGAAAGGTATGTGTTTCTAGTACTCGTAACGTTCTGGGGGGTTACCGCAATCTCTTGAAACAGTGTTAATTCCGCGAAGTTCCCTTAACCCTTTGAATGTTAGAAATCCAGACACAATAGAAAATCTATTGTTTCTGACGCCTTAAGGCGTCATTGGTGGTCAAAGTGTTAACCTAGAGAAAAGGCATGATGACTATGGTAAGAATTATTTACGTTGTTCCATCTAGAGTTCATCATAGAATAAATTTTATTTATTTATTATTATTTTATTTTCCCAAAGCAGAACCTATTTATGGTATTTATTTAACCTATTTAGGATGTCTGTTTAAATCCATAAAATTATTATTCTAATTAACTCCGCCGTTTAGACGTAAAGAATAAAATAACATACACAAAAACTTAGCCTTCATAATATAAGCGTGATTAAGCCTTTGACCGCCAGCGACGCTTTAAAGCGTCACAAACAATAGATTTTCCATTGTGGCTGGATTCCTGACGGTCACCAAGTTAATAAAAATCTGCTAACCTTCAGCTCGATAAGTTATGTTTTATCAGCATTTTATTTTATAATAATTATTAACTTTCCTATGTCCCATGTTGTACCAAATTAGAGAACCTTACAAAATTTTGATAAAAATTGTTTCAGTAGTTTCGGGGGTTTACCGAGAATAAACATCGTAAAACTAGATTGATTTTAATTTATAAAGAAAATGTAAATTAAACATTAAGTTTATGTATATTTATGTGATTTCTTAGGCGAACAAGAGTGAAAGACAAAAGGGTTCACCGACATACAAAGACTTGGATTTCATGGAACACCACACGGAGGGCATATTCCTTGAAGCGGACACGTATAACGCACTTATAAAGACCATGCAAAGGGACTGTAGGGTCTTGGAGAGTTTTAAGGTAAGTAACTAAAATTTTTGTTTTTAAGCTAGAGATCGAGACAATTAAAAATTGTCCTATTCAACCTATGTCAGTCCACTGCTGGACATAGGTCTCCCCCATTAAACATTTATTATGTCTAAAATAACTGTGGGAAGAAGTAATAACAGACATATCTAGTGGTAATTTAATAAATAAAATAAATAATGTACATTCCATATTCTGAGGTGCTATTTTGGGAGCTAAATAAAAACCAGTTTGATTTAGTTACTTTATATATAATTAATTATATTATCGCCTTCATTTTGCTTTCCGGTAGAAACTAGTTAACGAAATAATTTGTATATAAGAACTAAGCAAGTCAGAACTTAGGCTACAAGTTATATTATTCTAAGTTATAAGCCAAAATTCTTCGTGGCATTCATTTACATGTGTCACTTCTTTGTTTATTGAAGTCAAAAACCAAAGCATATATCGCAGACATCTGGTTAAATTAGCCATCTAATTGGACGCCTACGCCGTTTGTTAAATGCTGGCATTCAATTTCATTCCACCCCTTTCTTGTCGATATACCACCCATTCGTACCAAAAAGTCCGGTTCCTCATTCATCGTCCGAACTGCAAGGCAGTGGAATGACCTTCCTGCGTCTGTGTTTCCCGATACATACAATTTAGGGGTTTTCAAGGCAAGAGTGAATCGGCATTATTTGAGTTCGCGTGATACATCTTAGGCTGCATCGTCACTTTCCATCAGGTGAGATGGCAGTCAATCAATGAATCAAAGCGCCAACCATCCCGGTCCTGAGCAGCCTGCATCCAACTTCCACCAGCCACCAAATCGTCGAATTCCTCAAATCGTCGGTCCAACGGGCAGCCGGACGTCCCACGCATCGCCTGCCTAAGCGGGTCGCCACTCCAGCACTTTTTGGCTCCATCGACCATCTGAACGTCTGGAAACATCACCGGCCCACTTCCACTTCAGCGTGCTTATTCTCTGACCAATGTCGATAACCTTGCTTCTCCGGCGGATATCTTCTTTAAGAATTTTATCCGCCAATGAGATCCCGAGCATTGCCCTCTCCGTTGCACGCTGAGCGACTTTTAACTTGTGAACCAGCCCTCAGACGGTGAATGTCCAAGTTTCGGCTCCATATGTCATCACCGGAAGAACGCACTGGTTGAATACCCTCGCCTTCAAGGACTGCGGGATCGACGACTCAAAAATATGACGTAGCTTCCCATATGCTGCCCAGCCCAAACAGACTCTTCTGTTGGCTTCCTTATCGAAGTTGTATGATTTGGCCAAGATACACGTATTCTTTCACAACTTCCATCGGAGCGCCATTTATGACTACAGATGGCAGGCAAACGCACTCAAATTTTTTATTAAAAAATTGTCCGAAGAACAACTAGCTATGTAGTTGATCGCAACGTTTAACCAGACAGCTGAATACAGCGGTGGTACATAGCTAGACGACTCGGTACCGAGTCTACCACCTAGTTATTATCAGAATTTTACAAGAACATTTTCTTTGCAGATTATGGACTACTCACTGCTAGTCGGTATCCACAATCTAGACGAGGCTCAAAGGGAGAAGACGGAGGCGAGGAAACGCACCGACTCCGGTCAGAGCGAGGACGACGCCGACGGGGAGCCCAAGAAAAGCGGACTCAATAGAACTAGGTATATTTAAACTTGTACTATATTGTCACTTTATTTATTATATATATATAAACAAGTCTTTAGGAATACACTAGAAACTGATAAATTTAAAGGCTTGACTGAAAACGAAAATGAAAAGTGTTTATTCAGTTTAGGTCCTTACAGAACACTTATGAATGTGAAATGAAGTTACCACTGGTTCGGACGGCAGTTTTCCACTGACTTGGTGGTAGACTCGATACTGAGTCCACCGAGTAAGTAGATACCACCGCAGTGCTCAACATCGTCCCGTGAATTTTTTTGTTTCGGGATTAGGGCACTGTAGCTAGTAAAATTACCGGGTGTGAGTGTTCTGTCCTGGTCAGGCGTATCAATTACCATCAGATGAGCGTTCTGACTTTCCTGTACATTTTTTGTGGTATCAGCATGTTTTATATCGCTTTTGTCAAGCAATCCGATTTTTAGCAGGAATAATAATTAATTATTATTATGATTATAAAGAAAGAAAGAAAGAAAATGATTTATTTTAGCAATAATTTCACAATAGATATTGAGAACTGTCCCATAAAAGGTTCCCCTGTGTTATGAGAGACAGGCTCCTCCGTACGCGTACACTAAAGAACGTGCTTATAATATAATATAATCACATATTATCATAATTATTATTATTATTTTCTTTGGGCTAGTATTTCAGAATTATTATTATATCACTAGTACAAAATTCAGCACCAGCTTTTCTTATTATAAATTTACCTTTGTTATTTTTATTAAAGGTTTAATACGTTCGATACCTCCGGTTGATAATGTAGAAAATACAATATCAGTTCTGCAATTTCTGCTTATAGTTGTAATATATAAGAAATATTTTATTACTTATTGAAAAAACTGGCCCTTTTAAGTACGCCAATTCTATGTCAATTTATTTTGTCTCAATACTACATTTTTGCATGTCTATTCAACTATTTATATAATATTGATTTTTGAATTTATATGTTAAAAATTATTTTCCAACAACTCTTATATATTTTTTTAAAAAGGCACCTATAAAATTAATAAAACATGTTTTTATAGGTGTTCTAGTTTTTTTTATTTTTTAAATCATGAATCAGTTATTTATTTAAAAATCATATTATTATCGATGTGGATAAAATATGTTAAGAAGAATTATTAAATATTTGCTTATTTATTCTATTTGGCCTATTTCTTTTTGCATATGTTTATACATATATTTTAGCGGTGGCGGTGTACTATGTGCGTTGGTCGTTTCAGATCGGAACAAAGCAAGGAGGATTTCGGAGCTCAAGTGAAACGAACTCAGTACGATATGTTTTATTATGTTTTGTTATGACTAACATACCATAACCCTGGATTAACGCCTTACTAATAAAATAAAATGGATGCCCATCGTACTTATATATTATTGGTAGCTGATATATTTTTGTTATGTAATAATTTAATTATATAATGATACAACCATCCTTCATACGGATGAAATACCCATCAATAAACACTAAGTTATTAAGTCGCAATGAATTTTATTTTTTAAATCTAAAATGAAACTTTTTGACGCTTTTTACTTGGTTCCCACTATACCAAAACAAGATTTTCCAATGTATGACTAAAAGTTTAAAGTGTAATAACTACTTTTAAATAATATAATCATTCATTAACAACCGTACCGTATGTCTCTAAATATGGACGTATTTAGAGAAGTACGGAATTTTCGTCTCTAGCACAACTCACGTGTAAGAAAGAGAAAGATGCATGAGATAGCTTAATGTATTTTATGTTTTATTAGTAAGGCGTTTAGTATGAAAATAAATTGTTTTGCAACGTATGAATAACAACAATAATGTGACTTGTCGTGTTCGTCTTGTTTCACTTCACATGCATGATAAACCTCCTCGTTTGCTTGCTTACTAATTCTTAATTAATTAATTAAAGGAAATTTTTTTAATATAGCAACACAGATAAATAATAAACTAACTAGATGCGCAATCTCGCTCAAAAAGTGTTTGCGGCAAAATTCTGCCCCATCCCGTTAGTTGGAAAGAATTTTCATTCGTAATCACGTCGCTCGCTACATGTCGTAATGACATAGTAGTGTGCTTATGCTTTTGATTTTGTGCACTTTCAATGAAGCGTTAAGGTCAAAATTGAAATGAATGATTTTATCTTATAAACAAAACAATAATTATACGTATGCGTAAGGAGGCTCAGACATTTTTTGGTTGATGGTTCTTCGTGATTGTGCATCTACTCGTAGTTATCTAAGTAAAGCAAGATATTCTGAGTTTGGAGTTTGTGCCCAGGTGGGTACAAACTCTTTTATGTTGGATTGGTGGATTGTTTTCCTTTTGTTTACTGCGTTTTTGCACTATTTCACAACATGGGTCATGCTCTTTTTTTGTTTTCCATATAAAAACTGGCCGAATTTTGACACACTTGATGTTAGCGAGACTCCGTCCGTATTTTTTTTATGTCCATGACTGACTGCCTTGTGGATGTGACTAAAGCATGTTTTTTACAATAACAAAAAATATACTTCTGTTGATATTAATATTAAAATTTTCTTAATTTTTCTGTTTATTTTTATGTTTACTGTAATAACACATACTTTCATAAACACCTATGTAAAAAAAACTAATTCGCTATAAACATAGTTTGTCAAACATTAAAATGTCCGGTAAATAGATTTTCTGTTGAATCCCGGTCAACTTTGACAGTGCAGTACTTAATGGCAAATTGTAACATTTCTGTCAGTTGTTTGACTGACGTAGCAAACACAGAATATGACGGGAGTAATTCAAAATGTATAATGAAAAGTTTCAACAGGTCAGTCGTTAACTGAATGAATCCCAAGAATTAAATAGTAATTAAGAATATTATTAACCCTTTGGACGCCAATAAATAAAAATAAATATCCACTGCCATTCACACAGCGCCATCTAGTCCCAAACTAAGGATTTAGTATGTAATATGGGTACTAAACAACGGATTAACATACTAATATACATTTTTTTTGGAAATACATACATATTATTCATAGAAAACACCCAGACCAATACAAACAGACATGTTTATGCGCACTAATGTTTGTACAGTACGTAGATCGAACACGGAACCCTTAGTATAAGAGCCAGAGATGTCGGCTCTTACACCACATGGGTCGTGAAAACACCTAAAGGCGTCAGAAACAATAGATTTTCTATTGTGTCTGGATTCCTGGCGTTCAAAGAGTTAACCCTAAATCAGATATAGCACTTGCAATAATATCAATTGTGTTCACCAGTATTCCCAAGTAATAAGGCCGATAATGTAATGTCAATGTACCGGTTGTCCCAGGTTTAAATGGCATAGACGATAACTCGATGTTATATTTGCAGGTCCATAAACCGTCAGCGATTGGTGGCTCACTCCACTGCGATGGAGAGCATCCAGGCGGAGAGCGAGCCCATAGACGAGGAGGAGGACGTGCCGTGAGTATGGTGTACCATAGACAATATGGATTATGAGAAACAGTAGTCTACAACTCGTTAAAAATGGTTTAGACATTCACACAGCGCCCTTTTGTCCCAAACCGCAGCCACTGAAATCATCATCATCATCTGAACGAAGGTATCCCGTAATGATTTCCACGCGGGCCGATCCCGAGTAGATTAGCAGTTGACATCCATCGGCTACCCGCCACCTTAACCAAGTCAAAGGTTTAGTGACGGCAGAGTAGATTTTTTGTATGTCTGTATGACTTTTTGTTCTGGGTAATGTCTGAAACGGTTGGATGTACTTGGACGGGACTTTCTTTGGCAGGTAGCTAAAGTCATAGGGAAAAATATAGGCTGCTTTTTTCAGAAAATCAAGTCTTTTTAGAAAATGAACCAATATGGTACCGCGCGGCGCGCAGCTCACATTACGCGGCTGCGCCTTTTAGGCCTTTTACTGCGGGAGAATATAATCCTATAACGCGGGTAACGCCGCGGGGAACTACTAGTTAATAAATAAAATAAATATCCACAGACATTAACACAGCGCCATCTAGCCCCAAACTAAGCCAAAGCCTGCAATATGAATACTAAACAACGTATATATAGTTTTTTTTTTGTAAATACATACATAGCCTGTAATATGGATACTAAACAACGAATAAACATACTTATATATATAGTTTTTTCTGTAAATACATACGTTTTTTTTTTTTTTAATTTATTTATATTATACATAGAAAACACCCAGACCAATACAAACAGACATGTTCGTGCACACAAATGTTTGTACTGCCCGGGGATCGAACCCGGAACCCTTGGTGTAGAAGCCAACGTCTCAACCGTTACACCAAATCGTCAATAATAAAAAGGGTAAATCCAAATGTTCTTGTTTTACAGTCCAGGCGGTATTCCGGCAAGGAACGCGCGTGGAGAGCGCCTGCTCTTGTTCCTCGGCATCATCGATATCCTGCAGTCGTACCGTCTGCGCAAGAAGTTGGAACACACGTGGAAGAGTATGATACACGACGGGGTGAGCACTTTTTCGGTACACTGTACATGGTATACGTGTCATTACAGCAGGCCGATTAAAATTGGCAGCCATAACGTAACTGTATTTTGGCCAATGTATAATTTATTAATCTCAACGGTGTGAACGGTCGCCCTCCTACCGGGAGGGCTGAGGTTCAAATCCCGCCACGTACCAATGTGTTTTCGAAATTATATGGACGTAATCCGACGCTCTCACGGTGAAGGAAAATATCGTGAGGAAACTTGCGCACGCTTGCGAAGAGATTCAAAGGTTGTGCGTGAAGTCGTCCAATCCGCGCAGAGCTCACGTGGACTAAGGCCTATACACCTTATACGGGTGGGCTCGTGCCCCTCGGTGGGGACGTTTCATAAGCTGATTATGACTCATTTAAAAGTCAACGTGAAATGAAAGTATTCTTATTATTTCAGGATACGGTATCAGTGCACAGGCCAAGTTTCTACGCACAGAGGTTCCTAGATTTTATGGCTAAAACTGTCTTCAAAAAGATACCTTCGTGTAAGTATAACTCTTTGATATATATTATGATTAGTTTATAAATAAAAATTAAGGGAAACAATTCAGCCAATGTAACTTTCGCATTGGCAAAGAATCGCGTATATCCAATTGCATTCCGTCTCTTTCCATTCGATATTTCTGTCCTTTTCTCTCGCTCAGTCCATCATGCTATTTGAAACATGTGCTACGAACCCAAATAAAGCGAAGGCTTATTGCTTTAGGTAGAATCTCTTAAATTTATTGCTATTTTATTATTAAAAAATATATATTTTGAGAGTTGAAATAAAGAATAAAAATAGTTTTTTCTTTCTCTTTAAAAAATACGGACGGACTGTAATTATCACATATAATGTGTCCCCGAAATGACAGCTCCTGTCTATGTCATTTTGACAAATATATTTTTGTTTAATGATTTTAGTGTTTTTCAAAATATGTTCATTTACCTTTGATACGTAATTTTTGTATTGTTTTTTTAAGATTTTCTTCCTAACATAATCAATGGCTCTGTTAAAAGATGCGCACCAAATGTTTTTATACGTCCATGAGAAATTGCAGTGTTCGTTAAAGTGTGTATATTAGTATTTTTAAACCAGTCTTACAAATTTGAGACTTACTTTACATGCAATAAAGTATGTTTTCTTAATATATACAAAATATTTTAATAACCTTTGTTTTATATGGGTTGCGTAATGACCGTGCTATCTCCAAATAGAAGTCCCGTACAAATAAAATTGACCCCTGTTGTAATTGTGTTAAGTATTCCATTGATAGACACGGCTGTATCGTTTAAAAATTAACGATAGTTTGTATATGGATGGTACCATAGAGTTTTGGGAATTTTGTAGCATAAACAACATTTGTTTTTTTTTTATCATTCACACTTTGTCCTACCCCTTCAATATTCAGTTTTCATTTCATATACTTTAAAGGTATTTCATTTGCTCTTATGGTATAATTTCACCTTAACTAAGTCGTTTTTAAACCGTCTTCATGAATATATTTCCTTTTTTCTTTCTTTGTAGTCTATACAAATTTTAATCCTCTATTTCACTCAACTCCAATTCGTTTTCGTACTTCCTTTATTCCTCTCTTACAGAGTTTTATTATTTCTCTTTATTTGATAAATCTGTTGTTTATGAAACAAAAGTTACATGAAGCTTAGGCTAGGACTGTAATGAGTATCAAATATAAATATGTTGTGTCTAATAATGTTTTTAACCCCTCGTGTCCAATGGCTAATTTGTTGTATTATATCATATATTTTCAAGATAATGTGCAGGCTATTATTTTGATATTTTAAAACAATTTGGAAATTCAAAATTTGAAAAAAAATCTTTATTTATATTAACCACTTTTGAATCGTCAAAACATAATATAATTTTATTTATTGAATGAAATGATACTAAATAAATCGCATTAATTTTGTTATTTCAACTCTTTGAACGCCAATGACACCTAAAGGCGACAGAAACAATAGATTGTCAATTGTGTCTGGATTCCTGGTGTCAGGAGGGTTAACTATAATTGCAGCTTGGCATTTTGGTCTTCTTTTTAAAAAGAAGTCCAAAGAATTTTAATAGATTCTTTGCAATTATTTCCTTCTTTTACTTTGAATATCTTAAAGATATATGATTTTATATGAAGATGTCGTAAATAACATCGGTGAAAATACTATATCATCAGGAAATATGGTGTTTCAATTCAATATGATTGTCATAATAAGCTAGCTAAATTGACAAATTTTTCGTTAGGCAAACATTGTGCGACGTCAATATATGCTAATTATAAGTTCAACAGAATCTATTGACTAATTATCCTAGTCAGTGTTTAGAGAGAGACAACAAGATGCGCTGTGTTGTCTCTGTGCTTCGTGCGAAAGAGATAAATATATACAAGGCATAGCATTTGAAATGTCATACGTTTTATCAATTTTTATTTATTGTGTGTTATTATTTAAAAGTATAATAAAATTTAATTTTTATTTTTATACGAATTAATACTATATTCCCTGATGATGGAATCCATACATCGTTTCTAGGCTGGAGTTTAATGATAATCGTAATAATTATGTGTAATATTACTAAATATAAGATTCCAAGTTATAAGAGTTGTGTTTGGATTTATTAGTTAAACATATTTCCGATTCGAAAATGTCTGCAAAGAACATTATTTCGATAACGGTATGATTTCGGTAGGAATTCTAGCTATTCAAAGCTGTATATGTCGCATCTTTTTTCTTTCGAAAATTGTCCCCAGTTTTTAGTACATAATTTAAATTTACAAGACTCCGTTACTCATTAATTATTCAGTAATAAAGTAAAATAGTTATTTAAAATAAATCCTTACACAAGCTCTCATAACTAAAGCCCAAATAACACGTGTGGACATGTACGCGGCAGACACTTATATTAGGCGAAATGGAAGTCGCTTTATGGGCCGAGAACTTGGAGGGCAGTAGTTGATAATAAATATGATTCTTAAGTCTTAATTTTAAAATAAAATCAAGTAATTATCTGTAAACTTACTATTACCAATTAACTACCAATATTAACAGATGTACATTCAAATTGACGCCACAATACAGCAATTACTGAGTAATTGCACACTGTTAAATATAGCTCGCATTGCAAAACAATAACCGTTCAAATGTAACAACATATATAAAATAAAAATATATATACAAACAATGTTATGATTAAATACAATTGAAAAAAGTATCACTGATATGAGAGTTCAAACTTCAAATTACAAAATAATAGTTATTATAGTTAGCATTTGCTGTTGGTATTTTTTTGAGCTATTAAAATAAAAAGTAATCTCTTTCATTACTACTTTAAAAATAAACAAACAATTGAAGTCACAATGTCCCTTAAAATTATAAGAATACAATATCTCCCACAGAAATAAACATTTCTTTCTTTTTCTTTAGCTATTTGCATTGAATTCAAGTGAATTAAAAATAATAATACATATAATTTGTTAAAGAAAATTAACTCCAAGGGCACTTAGTGTTTTCGCGGTCATAAACGGTTCTTCCAAACACAAACAACACATTAATCTGTCCAGACCATAGCTTAAACAATCTTGTCCATGGTGTCTGTCGCGTTGTCCAATCACAATGGTGGGTGTTAACGTGTGCGTGTTGAACAGTGGACCTACCCGAGATAAAGGGAAATCATCGCAAGTTCCGAACGCTGGTGACCAGCTATATAGGTACTGTGGCGGCTGTCTGTGTGCTGGGCGCGGGTGTTGGTTGTGTTAGAAACTCGTTATTTACAAGTTATTAGAGTTGATTTTCGATTAACAATTTGAAGTAAATTTGTTTGTTGTGTTTTTGAACTCTATTTTTATGATGTTAGAGTTAAATTTGAACTATCTGTAAGTTAAATGTTTTGTGGACTTAGGAATTGTTTTCGTATGGTGAATTTTCATTGTTATTCTTGAATTATAAGAGGTTATTTTGAGTGCAGACATGTTAAAAGAAATAAAATCTGAAAATGTTACCAATTACCTAGTAAATTTTTTGGTAGTTCAATATGTATTGAACTATTAATAGTTGAGATTTGAGAATGATGACTATTGGGACATTATTTTTTTTAATTCCAATATTTTTTGCATATTTTTGAAATGACAGGTTAAATAAAAATTAAATAATAGAATTATTTTTTAAATTAGACACACCAACACCTCAACCCATTTTAGTAGGAATTGAAATGCTGATTGTACGTTTAATAATATTTTTTTACTAACTTTAGTTGGTTATTTGGTTTATTTTACGCAATTTGATAATTTATCTGGCATGTATTAGTGAAATTACACGTTTTGATTTTGTTTTATGTTATTTTCTAGAATTTTTCTTTGGTTACCAATTGGACGCCTTTTGTTTATTTATCACAAATTCCAAATTGTATATGTTGGTCGCATGACTTTGATTTCAATGATATATTTTTTTTAAATCTCTTACAAATGGATTTCCGAATACTAATGGACAGTTTATTAATTGACCGCATGAAGTTCATAGTTTTTTTTTGTTTTATTAAAAAAGTTACTGTCATGTTATGAATGACGTTCTTGAACGGAATAATAGTCTTGCCACGCGTTTTTTTTTTAAGTTAAATGTAGTCGAAGGAATTAAGTCATGCACGTTCACCCTCGTCCAGATGTAAATGTTGCCATCAGGGTATAATATCTGTGTTTTTTCCATTTTTTTCCAAACAATTGTCCGTAATCGGATTCTGGCGCGCATCACTGGAGGCCTGAGTGAGTTCCCGCTCCCTGTGGGATGTTGGCATGAAGATTTGTCTTGTCTCCTTTATATTCGATATGTTTACAGAGTGGTTTTATTTGTGATTTTCAATTGGAAATTGATACAAACACGCGGTGGTATTTGAACAAGAGAAATTGTATTTATTTGAGAATAAGTAAAATGTTTATATTTCCTATTATAAACAAATATCTACATATGTTCCTTTATATGCTATCTACGAAATGTACTATCTATAACCTCCATATTTATGTGTACTTATAAATATAGTATAGGTTTTGAAAAATAGTATTTTTTACATGTTTCCACCAAATTGTCCTTGTGGCTAACGTACCTATAATAATTTTATGACGATTTATTTGTGTAGATGTAAAACCTATATAAATTAGTAATGTTTCCTAGTCTTTTACATAATTATAAACGTTATTTTCCTGTATTAAAAGTGTTTGTACCAATTTCACCCGTGAACTGATAGTTTTGTTGTAATTAGCTACCGTTCGTACAGTGCGCCATCTGTCCTGGCTTTACATCATAGTGTTTCATAATGTCTCTTTCCCCCCTAATGTAGCTAGTGCCCTGGTTTAAGTGTGTCATCTTTTTCTACCTTACCCTATTTCTGAACGAGATATGAATACATTTGTTGGAGCA
The DNA here is from genome assembly GCA_019425675.1 of Leucinodes orbonalis. NCBI lineage: Eukaryota > Metazoa > Arthropoda > Insecta > Lepidoptera > Crambidae > Leucinodes > Leucinodes orbonalis. The sequence goes on from PQWD01005377.1 coordinate 102,174, forward strand.
CGTTGTTACTTTTGAGTTTTCAGATTTTTTAAAAAATATATATATTCACTTTTTGATAATGTGTAAGTTTGAAAAGCAAGTTGAGGATTTTGCTATTGATTTATTATATTGAAGTAAAGTGAGGAAACCTTCATGCACGCCTGCGAAGAGATTCGAAGGTTGCGTGTGAAGTCGTCCAATCCGCACTGGGCCCGCGTGGACGACGAAGGCCTAATCACCCTATACGGGTAGGCTCGTGCCCCTCGGTGGGGACGTTTAATGAGCTGATGATGATGATTGAAGTAAATTATGTATGAGATTTTTTATAAAGGTTGATTAGTTTTAACGTAGTATATTTTTGATTTCGTCCTTTAAGTGGGTATAATGAAGTATCATAGACACTTGACTACCGAAAAAATGAACATGAAATTACTAATGAGCAAGTGTTTTCAAAATGCAAAACACCTCATTGAATCCTTAAATCAATTTTCCACATAACATTTGTGATAAATTGATAATATGTGAATTTTATCTTATTACTTAATCTGTAATCATAACCAGCCTTTAACGTCCTACGGCAGAGACCAGGCCTTCCATTCTAAGATAGTCGACCTGTAAGGCATAACTTGCTTAATTGATTTGATAATGCAAGTCTTAAGAATGAACTCATAATCCTCGATTTGTTTTGAACTCGTTACGTGACAGTAAACGATACACAACGTAGACGTTTTATTTTAACCTTTGAACCGCCAAAATTCCAGACATAACATATAATGTATTGTGTCTGTGGTTTATCTCAAATTACGGTGGTCAATACTTTCTTCCTAAATAAGAGTGCAATAATTCGGGTTTTTGGGTAAATTGCCTTAAGACCTGATCCGTAATCAGGAAAATGAGGCCTATATGGTTCCCACAGAAGACCAGCGTCATAGCTACCCTAAGCTATGACAATAAAGCTGAGTGGCAACCAATTTGGTTCACAATAATGTTAATATGCCAACATATCATAAGATTATTATTTGCTTTTCTTATATTTATTTTTGTATATGTTTGTATTATGTTTAAGATTTGTGTTCCAAATAAAAGTGTTTTCTTTCTTTCTTTCTTTCATATTTTCGTATTTTTTTGGTATGTTAACAATTTCGGTGAACTGAAGACTTTTATCTATCAAAATTAGATAATTAATTATCGCGCCTTTATGAATATATTGATTCTATGTTCTATATTGTATTTTTTATTGTTAGTTGTAATATATAAAAGGGTTATGAATTATGAGTCAATTTACCCAAAAACCCGACTTATTGCACTCTTCGTTAGGAATGCAGAATGGGTTAAACGTGGTTAAGTGTACAGTCGTTAACTGTCCCGTGAACTGTTGATGTGATTTAAATCACTTGAAATATTAAAATGGCTTCTCAGCAGTATTTAGAGAGCTTCAAGGAGCCATTGTTAATTTGCAAATTATTGTTATGCGTACACGCATACATTATTTTTGAGGCTTTAACATTGAGCTTTTTTTCTCGTTAATTTACTAATATAATGTGTTTGAAGTATTATTATTTGTAAAATTCGTGATAAAAAATTATTAAGTGTTTTGGATTTACATGTATTTTGAATTTATATAGCACATAAATAACATGATTCGGGATCAAATAAAAAAATCTAAAATCAAACATTACATATAAAATATAGCACTATTATAAATACAATAAATAAATAAAATATGTCATAAAAAACTCATTTTAACTCTCCACTCGTCTTTTGTTCTCTTTTAAGCATAAAAGAATAATAATACTTCAAGCACATGTGTAATAGTAAAAACATATGTATAAGAAGTTCCCTTGAATTCCACAGCATTGAAACACTCGCCGTCGAAGCGCAAGAGTATCGCAAAGCCGAGTAGACCTCAAGAGGAGATTGACACGCCAGGTGAGATTTTATAATATAGTTTTCTATACTAACTAATATTGTAGTACAATTTCGGTTTGGCTTGTTTGGGGGAAATGAGTCTGCATGTATTTTTTCTACTAACCATGGTAGTGGATATTTATGAGTTAAGTGATAGCCTTGTATATTTTTCTTCTAAAATATAAAAAAGACCCAATGGTTATTAGTAATAATGGAAATTTCGAAGGCAATATTTGGAGCTCATGTAAATTGAGATGTTTTTAATAACGTCTCATAATAATATTGGCTCAGTTTGAAAAGCTAAAAGTAGATAATGTTATATTTTTTTCTGTTCAATATTTTAGTATCTATATTATATTTATTAAATTTGAAAGACTCATATCCCTTTATTGCTCGATTGTAAACAAGCTTATTTTAATTATTAACCTTAGTTTGTGTTTTTAAGTTAGTAGTTTCCTAATATCTCCTAACACTTAAGTGAATGCGAGAATCTTTTTTTATTTTGGTACCTATATATTATTATACATTTCAGTTTATTTTGTTCCCCACCCCCCAATCCTTTCCGGTGTTTGTTTACCTTAATTGCTGTTGTGGATTGTCCTAATACCCTATATTGTTTTAAAAAGTAGTTTACTTTTTTCATTTTTTATTTGTTACCCTTCGGAAATTTTTGACATCGTGAAAAAATTCAACGCGATTTCCGGAAAAACAAAAAACAGCAAATGTGATGTGTTTTCTGTGCTAACGGTGTTGGTACGTACGTGCGCGATAACGGCATGGTTTTGCCAGTGTGGGGCCAGAATAAACTGAAATGTGTACCATACAAACAATGTTCATGCAAAAATTAACGGCGGTTCCATTTTGTCAGGGCGCATATACGTCGGGCGACCCATTAAAGACTACAATCCCGAGTATCTGAGGCAGTCCTCTAGGCTGTCGCCTAGGTCGTCGCTAAGGTCGAGTATGAGCGATTTCACTGACACCACGATATCGACGTGGAACCAAAGGCATCCACAACCCACTGAGTACCCCTCAGTACTGTCTGATAGACTGAAAATCCTCGACAGAGAACGCATTAACACCTTCCAAAGACGCATAGACTTTGACACGTCCAATTTGCAAACAAGGGAACCGGGGACCTCGTACGCGGATAATGTGTACAGAACGTGCATACAAGACCGCATGGAGTCGTTATCAGATCAACTAACCAAAGTCCTGAGCACTGGAGCTGGTAGTTCGCATATCAATGGCAGCTTAGCGGACAGTGGCATACAGACAGACAATACCAGTACGAGCGTACCCCAAATTTACATTGAAACACAAACCCACACTCCTCGGTACAAAGACGCGGCAGTCGATACGAGAAACGAGAACAACCTGCAGGAGATACCGTTCATCGATGACGAAGATGACGACGCGAAGTTTAAGAAACGAGGCCTCGTTCTGGAGAAGCACAAGAGTATGTCCAACATCCCGGAAAGGATAGACGAGGTTAGCTCCAAAGAGCAGTCGAACGAGCGTCTCTCGTCCAGCTTCAACAGGGCCAAATCGCCGACGTTTGTGGAGAAATTCAAGAAGTTCTTCGCCGATATCGGCCTAGTGAAATCGGAAAGTGCGCCGAACACGGAGGCCGGTTTGCGGAAGAGTCTCAACTCCAGCTATAGGACGAGAAGCGTTTCACCCACGCAAGTGGAAGCGAGGGAAGCGTCCACCCTACCAAAAGACATGAGGTTCCGCAAAGTGAGATCTACACAAACGGTCTACATCAAACAAGAATCACCGTTGCTGACTAGAACGGAACAAGGCGTGCAAACTAAAGAACACGTGTCGGTTGTACAGTTAAACGGAAATGAACACATAACCGACTCGGTGTCCGAGAGGCTAGTGAAGGAGGTGGTCTATGTGAAGAGTATAGAGAAAGCCGAGATATACCAAGGGAAAGACAGCGGCAGTACGATCATTGTGATACCGCCGGCGGATTGAAAACGCTCACGTCAAGTTTGAGGCTTTTATTTATTTGAGAGCTCGTGTTAGCTTTGGACAGGGAAATTTGGAGTTCTTGTTACCGATTAGGCTATGTATCGTAGTTTTAAATGTTCCTAAAGGCGTATGGTAGAAATTGTATACAGTGTAATTTATTTAAACATGTTTTAGCGATTTTTCGAATCGTGCAAATACGTCGTGTTTTGGAAAAAAAGAAGACAATGTTAATTTTATTAAAAATCGTCATTTACTATAAGGTTGATCATGTCTTCGAGTATAAAGACTTTATTAGTAGCGCTTCATAGGTCTCCTTCTGGAAATGCCTTTTACCAAAGCTTCTTTGACTGTGGAATAACGGAATAGAAATAATGTTAGTCACTCGTTTCAAAGTCACGAATTTCGAATGTATTTCGAAAATGTATACAACTTTATCCTAAATTCTATATTTCTAACTACAATTTCTCTACAATATCCCTTTTGACAGTTGTTGTCTGACGTTTAAATGTCAAATATGACATAATGGAGCTGTAATCCAAAAAAATTATACTTTTCAAAATGGATTACAATTTGAAGTTACACATAAATTAGACAGTTTTTGAGATTTTTCTCAAGTTAAAGTATTTCATGTATCTGAATGAATCCTTAGTGTTAATGTTGGGAATTTATCATGTATGAAGTACGCGAGCATCTCGTTTCAATGATATTATAGAAGTTATATTGGATATTTTCTCCGATAATGTATCATCAGTATTCAAAGACCAAGAACTTTTTTTAAGTATTGTGTGTGTGTGGTTCTTTTCGATGTTCCAAATAGTTACCGGCCTGTTTCTGTGTGAAATTGCGCTTTGTGCTTACTGTGCTGAAGGTTCATTTTTGCACTGTACATTTGTGAAAATTTGCGACCATACAATAAAAGAGGGTAGTTTGATAATTGGTTATCAAGCAAAGCATTTTAATCCTTATGCCAATCCTTTTATGGGTATACCTATAAATTAAATTACACGAATAACTGATTTGTATCCCTATATTTGAAGTGAGTAAGTGTAACCTATAAATTATTTTATGAGGATTATAATGATGATCGGGGTTACAAGAAAAGCTATAAACCACATTTTTTATGTCTCGTACGATTTTTTTTGCTTTCGTTCAGAATGAATATATCTTTGACATGACAAAGCGCAAAATTCAACATCAATATTTAATAATAACCCGGTGTATGGATCCATTATAAAAATATACATAATTATACTACATATGTATACAGAAGCATTCTATTTGTATACAAACGTGCCTTTTGTATATTAAAATAGTCACTACGTATATCGCCTTAATATAGTGCCTGTTTGCTAAGCAAATGTTTTACTAATATTAAATGTTGTTCTTTAAGAGATGTTATAATCGTACGTGCATTTATCTGATTTTAGAGGGTGCAATTGTTACTATAGAGGCATATACTATAGGCATAGGCATATACCCGGTAAAGCTGTAAGGGACATCCGCTGCTAAAAGCAGTAGTAAAAAAAAACAAAGAAAAAAGGCATGATGAAAAGGCAAGGTAGACTTGATACTTACTCGTCTAGGTAGGTACCACCGCAGTGATAGATATCGTCCCGTGAACCAGGATTTTTATGCACTTTTTGTTTCTGGATGAATGCACTGACTGTGCGGCGTTAACGGAGAATAATAACTGTCTATCAGTTGTTGGTCCCCTCCAGTGCCGTTCTTTCATGGTCAGGCGTATCACTTACCATCAGGTGAGCGTCTAGATCGATAAGAAACCGCCATTTTGAAGACCGCTTCGCTAAGTTGTTCTGATATTTTGGCAATAATCCCTCTAAAATAAAGATCTCCTTTAAGAGTTAATGATCAGAACATCAATTAGGTCAGACATGGCAAAATAGCAAATCCCGGTTTCGATATACGAATACCAGTTAGTAAAAAACAGATGGCAGTCGAAAACAATGGATTTTAATTTTGTTTTAAAGTCGAAAATGACCTTTTTCAATGTCCACTCAATTGATAAGTGTAGTGTAGTTGATACCACTGTGAATGATAAAACTGCAATGTCTTTAACGAAGTAAGCACGGCATGGAATTGGAGATCGCTGGTTTCAAGGTCACATCAACCGTAAATGTTACTGTAGTAGTACCCTCAAAGTAAAGATAAAATTGGTTCCTTCGAATTTTACTTAAAAAACTCAGGCATTTAACTAATATCCAAATAGTATTCCGAAGTATTTAGTATCGAAATAATAAACTAAGTGAATATGCGTACGATTATCTCATCTCTTATAATAAGCCTTTTTTAATATATAATCGATTGTCCACGTAATTTAATTTATATAATGCAAATATCGATTGAAATTTAAAAATTACGTAGGAATATTTATAGAAAAAAAAAATTGTATCTGTACATATGGTAATCGACTGACTTAATGAATATTATTGATTATTTGAATCACCTGTATACATAATTTATTTAATTTGACATTCCCCCTCCTTTATGTAAAAGTATTGAAATGTCACAAAATAACTTTGTTACCTCTCAGAAATCTAGTTATGTTAACTGAAGCCTTATTCGCACTATGGCGTATGCTTGTTAGCATTGTCTAATTGTTTTATATTAATAAATTATATAATACTTCCCGCCAAAATTTGACAGCTCATTGACAAATTCTGTTTTTTTTTAATATTTGTAATGTTTTTTTCACAAAATTAAAAATTTATTTTTACATGATTTAATATAACAATTAATTAATTATAGCGTCATTTCCTCATAATCATTAATATTAACACTGGCCTAATCTGAACTATCTTCAATATAATTTTTGTATTCCAAGACCTTGGTTATGATTGTATCTATATTGGTATAAATTCGTCATTAATTGTAGTATGAATTTAGTATCAGATGATGGCATTGTAAAAATTATATTTAAGAATGTCTGCTTATCTAAACCGACCTGTTTTGTTCTTTATTTTAGTTGACAAGATTGTTTTGCAAATAAAATGTTATATTTTGTAAATTCTGTTGACTTTTCATACGTAAAATGTTAGTTTACTATGTAGTTAGTATCCATGCGTCGTAGTGCGAACGAGGTTTAGGTGTGTTGGTACGTTTTTTGAATTATAAGGGAGAGTGAAGAATGGATGTGCGTATTTATTAAAGTATTGCATGTCTCATTGAAATTGTATATTATGTTGAATTAAATGAGATCTTTTAACTACAGTGTTTTATTTTATGCAAACTTCTTAACAGTGTTGAGGTGATTTTGTTTGGATTAGAATCAAGAAATTAGGATATCACTATTAAAGGTGTAGATCTTTATAATCGAGTGGTAGAAAAGCTAATTTGAATTCCACCAAGGACCAACTATTTGGTTTCGCGAGAGTAAGCATTCTCAGGCTGTCAACCTTACCGTTAGACTAAACAATCCAAGGACTCCCAAGTAATTAGGCCTATGGGAAACTTTGAACAAGTACTTCTACGTAGTTACTTTCAAATATATCTTGCGTCCTAAACTAGTACGATTAGTATGGTTTTCACTGAGTAAAAGGGTGAGACTGGCAGTGAAATTACTAGTTATTATTAAATACTAATTTACTTAATTAGATACTAATGTATCTTAGTATCTTTTAACCAACTACTGTTCTACCTATTTGGAGACACTCATCATAGGTGATAATTGCACCCTACTTAAGATGGGATGTCAGCTTGATATCTAAACTATTTCATAAAAAAATACTTTAATCCGTTATTAAGAGGTCGGAATTAGGTAGAGTACTGTTGATGATGGATGACTTCTTGGATTTATTTTAGTGAGCAGATAAGATCCCGTGGTTTATTAAATAAAAAGTCCTGGCTCTGCTGATTTTATTAATTCTTATTTTAACAACATATACTCTGGAGCAAACTCGGGGCAACTACAATAACGACAGATCCATTATTAAGGTCGATATTTCTGTGCAAGTACAAAAACGGAAGCTTATTCTGAGCTCTAGTAATAAGTGTTTATTAAATACCTACATACCTATTGGATATTTAAATAGTAGCAAGGGCGCATTTACTTATTAACACCATGATATAATTGGTTTTTCTGTAGCTAATTTAAGTTTTATAGATGTTGTGTACTAACAAGAGGTACAGGCAACCATTTAACACTGTATTTATCTTATATTCTCTTTGACAGCTTATTAATTATTGTACTAACATTTCACGCTACGACACGGATAGGCGCAAGTTCGAGTGCCAGCGGAATGAGAGCAGGTGAGAGATACGCGAGTTTTATGTTAAATGGGCAATGAAAAACTGTAAATCATAGGAGATAACACTACAAACTAAGAACACGTCTATTTAAGACTGGAGCTGATTTAAAAAAATTAGTGACGTCAATTTTCACAAAAGCTACATAAAATTTTTGAGTTACCTATCTAAATTGTACAAAAAAAATGCACTCGAACCAATAATCAGAAGAAGAACAAATAAATCCACTTAGAACTCGGTGAGAAATATTAAGCTGAGGGACATAACGGAGGTCTTGTGAGCCGGGTTTACATTGATTGCAAAAAAAAATACTTAAAGGCAAGACAAAGTAATTATTGTTCTTCAATTTAATATATGTATAAGCACAGTTGACGATTGCTTACCACTATCGATGTTTTCATTAAATAATGATGTGACATCCATCGATTCAGATTGTAAAAAATGCCTCATTGCCTTATATGGTTGAATGTATTTATATATTTGGCGGAATAACACAGCTACAACAAGTTAAAAAAAGTCAAACATACTTAGCTGGAATGTATGAATACATAACTCCGAACAATGAACACAACTAGGCCATAAATATTAGAATTACCTACAATAAAAAGAAACAGGTTACAAGAAAATTACGAATAAATTGAAAAATATCTAATTTAATATTAATTGACAAACTTGATAAGTACTTATATGTAACAAAGTCAACGTTTTCTTGCCTGTTTAAAATAAAATACAGTCGAACATAGCATAAAACATACCTTCCACACCCTATCATATACCTACATACCCTGCGCTTCGCTTTTTAACCAGGAGTCGCATATCGGTAAACTTATTGTCATATATTCTTTCTTTTCCATGCTGCTATCGACCTGTTGGATCTTTTACTATTGGGTATACCTGGAACTTTACTTTCACCCGTCTCCTTAATATATGCATGATCAATTTTTATTTTCACGTATACAAATTCACTTACACTTAATATAAATGCACCAATAATAAAACGATACGTTAACGGTCAGCTCCTTCTAAAAAATATAAATACAAACACGCCATTTTGGACTTTTAAAATATGTAACTAATGCTTCCATTTTAACATATATTTTTTCTTTGTTATTTAATATCTCCGAACGTGCCAAACGTTTTTTGTATGTGTATTATTAAAAATCTTATACGAATTCACGAGTTTTCTTGTGCCCTATAGTGTCGCTCTCTGACGTCACAGCTCATATAACGCCGACGTCAGTGACGTCGCCGGTTTCGACAGCCGCCAAAATAACGGTGTCCTGTTCAAAATCACCGCCCACGGAGGGTGATATTGCGTTCCCGGCTGTCCTAAAGGGTTCCCAAAAGCAGAGGGTACCACCGCCGGTCCCTCCGCGGGGTTCTCCCAAAGCCAAACGCGGCGGTGGCAATTCCCAGTCCTCCAGTCTCGACACAAAAGGTGACTATCCACACTTAAATATATCCGTCAGTGACATCCCACCACAGACTCCTATAACGAGCAGCGACGACGATTTCTGCTTTTATGGGCATGATTTTAAATTTAAAGAGCCTGTTGCATGCCGCATCCCACCGTCTGTGTCAGAGCACTCTGTAAAAATGACGCAACTAGTTGCATCAAATTCTTTCTTAGATTTTGTCGAAGAGGCGGACAGTATCACGGAAAGGTCACATCCTGGTAAAGACTTGATCGCTCAAACCACCATGATGGCAAAGTTCAACATTGATAAAGCAATAATAGAACATTTGGATTCTGGTGATTATCACGATACGTCATTTACTGAGTCTAGCAGTGAGGAAAGGATAGCAGTGTATGAAATCAAAGAACAAAGAGACGATATTGCTGCTGAAATAAAGGGAAGACAGTCTAAAAGTCCAACGCAATTTATCAAAGGAGTTGTGACTCACATTGGTGATAAATTTTCAAGGAAATCACCTATTGATACAGGGGAAAAGCGTAGCGTTCATAATGTTAAATCGTCAGATTTGATATCAGCAGCAAAGTCACTGAAAAGAACTCCACGATCTGAAAAAGAAAATTTTAGTGGGCCCGATAGAGATGTTGAAGTGAAAGATAGAAACAGTAAAGGAATAATGGCTGGTTTGACTAAAAGGCTTAATTTTAACCAGTCGAAACGAGACAAACAACGCGTTGCAGAAGTAAAGAAGCCTAAAGTTGAAATTAAGACTTACACAGAACAACACTCCAGAGGAATGACTAAAGACGAAGTTATTTGCCATAGGAAGGCAAAGAATAAGATTGACATGTTCCAAAAACACATATGGAAAGTGCAGTCCGACTCTGAAAACAGTTCTAGAAGAAGCTCCTTTTCCTCTTCACAAGACAGTAAGACGGAACGAACACCGAATTTAGGAAGACAAGTACTCGTAAAAGAAACCAAGAAGTTATTTGAACCGATCGAATATAGTCATGGAGCTTAAGTTCAATCGATAAAAAATCAAATTATTCTCTAAATATCACATCTGTTAATCCAATCATTTCAAAGTCGATCAGTGGTAATGTGCATGATAAAATCAAAAAGTTTTCTGAAACTTCCCTGTCGGATTCAAAAGTACCACAGAAAATACCCAGGCAGAAAAAGAGGGGTAGCTTTAAAAAAAGGTCGGAAAGAAAGAAAATATTGAAAATGAGAAAGGAAATGGAGGAAGTCTTATAAATTAATTAAAAAATACATACACGCAAATTTATTCGGGTCAAATAACGCACGCGTACTGCGTGATATGTAGAGATAATCACGCCTAGAAATTTTTAAATTTGTGAATACTTCTGATCTGTCGTATGGCCAAGATAACCATCTCTAGTAAACGCTAATCCATAGTATTACCAATATCTTAATTACTTAGTACCTAGTCAAGTAGTTCATTTAATTTAATCTAATGTAGAATAGTTTTAACTTACATGTAATGCCTAACTTGACTGCCTATCTTTGAATTTTTATAATTTTATTTGCCTCATTTTATCATCTCGAAAATTTTGCCAACATTATAGTATTACTTCTTATTTGTTCTAACATTTGTGCAACCATGAAAATGAAAAACACTTGATATTCTTAGAATATCTGTATTTCGTGTTGATGGTTACACATTTTTAAAGTCTTTTTAGACTAAATATTTCGTAGAATTCTGCCTAATCCTTTGTTTGTTTTTATACAGAACGGGAAAAAACTAAAAATATGTCTTATTATATCTTGAGATCTTTAATTTAAATGATTACCTTTATAGGTAAAATATCAGTTATTTCCAAATTTTACTTTGTCTTAATCTAATTCCGTGCAATTGATACAATAAATACTTGCAAACTTGTTCTTAAACCGTTTTCTCCTGTTCTGCAACCGACCGTTTATTAATCATTTATTCTTCACATTCCAAACTAGTATCAACACATCAAATTCCACGCACCAATCGCCAATTGTTCTTACTCTTATATCCAAGTCTAGTGATATATTTAGACGTCTAGCTAGTGCACATAGTAACGCTAGTTGTTCGTAGCCGGTGCGTTGTGTTGCACGACTCCGCCACCGCCGTTCGAAGAGGCGCCACCTCTGCGGACGAGTCGTACCAACTCGTCGTCGACGACGTCATCGAGTGCATCAGGCAGGCGCAGGGGGTGCATCGAGCGCGGCTAGCGTGATGACCACGTCTTCCGCGTCTTCTTTGGCTTTGACGCCGGCCGCTTTGAGCAGCGCGAGGAGTAATGAGGCTAGGTAAGTGTGTTTTTGTGAACGTTACGGCACGGTAATTTCGGTCACATGACGGTAAGTCATACGTTTTACCGTAACAGTTGCATTGTCGATACGGATCTGCGCCCGTCTCCCGAGACGACAGATGTTAGGAATGATAGGTCTCTTATACCTGGTAATTTTGCTAGCTACAGTGCCCTCATTCCAAAACAGAGAAGTACAAAATAATCGTTTCTTTTGACGACCCATGTGGTGTAATTGGTTGAGATGTTACCTCTTACACCAGGGGTTCCGGGTTTGATCCCCGGGCGGTACAAACATTTGTAAGCATGAACATGTCTGTTTGTACTGGTCTGGGTGTTTTCTATGTATAATGTGTATTTACAAAAAAATTAAAAGAATGTTATTCCGTTTTAGTACTCATACAACAGTCTTCCGCTTAACTAGGGATAGATGACGCTGTACGAATGTTTGAGGTATTCATTTGTTATTTATGTAATTTCAGTGTATGTTGACGCCGCCGGCGTCAGTGGAGGGCTCCACGCCCACTTGGACGGAAGGGACGCCCAGTTTTACAGAGTCCAGTAGTAGTGAGCAAGGTACGATAATATACAATGATCGTGATTCGTAGACTGTTTATGGGGGGAGGACAATAAATTAGGTTAATTGTTCAAGTATTTATGGCCTTATTCAATGTTAAACTTTGAATTCTGGTATCTATAGCTCCTTGAAGCAATGTTTTGCATGAAGGCCGCTAACGTCCGTAATAAGTTGATTAGGATGATGATAATGTAATGATGTTGATATGGTAGTACCTATTAACTGAATCGGGAAAAAGTTCGAAAACTATCTTTAGTTACGTTACTTCGAAGTAGCTTCTATTGTGTTGACAACCTAAAGAAAAGAGAGGGTTAAGAAATATGGAGAGGGTAAATTTTGGATCACGTTACCTCAACCTGATGTCAACTCTGAATGGCTCCCCATTTGTGCTTACGATGCTCCGCTTTCCTCATCCAGCCTTAACCAGCGAATTTTCTCAAATCTGTCCCTTGGTCCGGGCGTCCTCTACGCTTGCCAAGACGCGGTCTCCACTCCAGAACTCGTCTGCTCCAGCGGCCATCGGTTCTGCGACATACAACATACTTTTAGTTATTGGTGAAATGCAACGCTCGCATTGCCCCACGCCAATTATCTTGGATTCGTGGTATCACTTCGATCATGCTGCTTTTCGTGCCAAAGCAAGATCCTTCCATTACTAACATACCAGTATTTTACTATTACGTTTATTTATACACATTTTGAGTTTAGATATACAATAAACTTACTAGATACAGTATCTCACTAAAAAGTGACGCGGCAAAGTCTGCCCACTGCGACAATTTGTCAGAATTTTCATTCATAATTACGTCGCTCGCTACATGTCATAATGACGCAGGTAGTAGTGTGCTCGTGCTTTATTTTGTACTCTTTCTATGACGGGTTAAGGTCAAAATTTAAATGAATAATTTTACGATCTAAATATGTATAATATAACGTTCTTATGTGTCATGCGGCTCGGATTTTTTGTTGACGTTTCTTCGTTGTCTAGTAAGTTTATTGTGATTTTGGCTATAAATGAATTATTAAGATAAGATAAAGATAAAAATTCTTTATTGTACATAAGAATACAACGCATACAACTCAACAAGAAACAAAAAAACGGTACAATGTAGGCGGCCTTATTGCTAAGGTAACAATTTTTTCCCGGCAACTTTGGGTGTCAAAAATACTTATATGTGTATTAATCACAGGCTACCCTATAACCCCGGCTCGCAGTGAAGGCAGACGATCGCCAAGAGACCGCCACCGCCCGCGCGCTCCCTCCTCCACCACAATAACTGCCTCACTAGCGAAGTGGTAAGTACCATGTTGCATGAACTCATTTTCACGGAATCGGGTCATAGCACCACCAGCTTGTTTAGTGTAATGGACACTTTTTTGTCATCGCTCAAGTATTATTTTAATTGATTGATCTTGTAAAAAGTACACACAGAATTACGTTTGTGGATCTGCCGCAATCATGAGTACACTGTTTTTGTATTTTATTTGATTATTCCTAACTGTAACGATTCCGCATCGATTAAGTCAAGTCTGAGCAATGCGTATTACCCATCATAAGATGAAGAGGGTGCAAGCTAGTGACGATATGCTCCCGAAGTGTTTTCACGAAGGCATTATACATCAAAATTGAACGGTGAAGGCTAACACAAGCAAAATATCAAGTTACTGTGATATCAAAGTTGACGTAAATGTCAACTTAGCAATATATTGCATGAACTCATCACCTCATTTCGGATTTCACATAACGTATAACCAGACAAGGCATAACGCCATCTGTACTGGAGAGTGATCGGTGAGATCGGCAAAATTACAGGATAATGTGACATTACAAAAATCCAAAAATATATGACGTAAATATTCACAAAATTCCTGCTTTGTGTTTTTTTGTCTAAATCACGGGATATTTCAGTTCATTAAAATTAACCTCGGACTTTGAGTCATATCCACTTAATTCTTTCGCGTATAAAATCGTGTTAGTATCTTTATAAACTCGATTCCGACCTCTGATTATAGTGAAAAAACCACTTACAACCCGTGTGTTGTCTGCTGTGTGCTAAATACTAATTAACTTTGCTAACTTTTTCATAAGAAATCTTCAAAATGTTCTAGAATGATTGGCTAATTGTCTAGGAATTACCTAGTTCGAGACAATTGACGCTTGCTGCTTAGACAAACTACTTGATGCACAATCTCACTCAAAAAGTGTCCGCGGCAAAAGTCTGCCCATGTGTCAGTTGGACAGAATTTTCATTCATAATTCGAGTGCTCACTACATTTCAATAATGTCGCAGTAGTGTGCTCGTGCTTTTGATTTTTGTCAGACTCTTTCTATGACGCGTTAAAGTCAAAATTGATGAAATAATTTTACGATATAAACATAATAATAACTATACGTATGTGTCATGCGGCCAATGATGTAAAAAGTTCGTGATGATGGATTCGTGATATGCTCACAAAACAATCGAAAAAGTGTTCCGAATTCAGTGACAGCACACATACACATATTTCAAATTTCGAACACATTTACCTGAACAAAAGAGTACAAACTGTACTCTCTTCGGCGGTTCGTTTTTAAAGCACGGATGGCGTATCCACCTTTATACATACAGAATATCATTGCATGCGGCTCGGACATTTTTGGTAGTCGTTTATTCTTGATTGTGCATCAAGTTAGTTTAGTTTATTTAAGAAACCTTGGTTACTAACAGCACGCTTTCATCGCCTTTTTTTTTATGATTAAGGCATAACATAGGTTTATTGGCATTTTACGTACGTTTTTTCTCGTGTTGAATTAATTGTGGGCACACTTTATCTACCTTTTACTAGATCTACACGCTAAGGTTGTCTGTAGGCTTCTCGCGTTGGTTAGTTGGCCTACTCAAAATTTCGTTACTATTGCTTGCTGAGAGTGATACAAAATATTGTAACACAATTTATTACGAATTTTGTTTTTATTTTTAATACGAATAGTGGTCCGCACCCCATATATAAAAAATAATAAGTAATGCAAGTCTGTCACTACAGTTTTTTTATTTTATAATACCAAAAGGATCATGTATGTCGTGAAGTCGTCCAATCCGCTCTGGGCCTGTGTGGACGACTAAGGCCTATACACCCTATACGGGTAGGCTCGTGCCCTTGGGGGGACGTTTAACGAGCTGATGATGATGATATCTTAACTTATCCCCAGTAGTTGCTTTGTCTAACTGCTCGATTTTATTATAAAGTATTATTATAATCTTATGAATTAGCATGTTATCTAATAACCATTTATATAGCATGCTTACTTATTAGGTTCGTCCATAAAATCTAATAAGATAACAAACAAAAGTGTTCTATAAATGGTTAATGTGCCTTTTAGATCGCTTTACTAACAATATTATATTCCAGAATGCAGTTTTTAATA
>PQWD01005378.1:15455-42291 GCA_019425675.1 Leucinodes orbonalis
CGTAAACAGATCTGAGCAAAATATAAACGCACATCTCAGTAACTACAGAATATAGCACCATATTAATTAATTAACAGCCACACCGGGGACGGTAAAAGGAGCATCTATGAATGTAATGGACCATATCACTATCGATTGCAACACCGTGACATAAAGAAAGCCAAGCCTAGTTTTTCGGGAAATGGGGTGACGAAGGATAATTATGTTTACAGTGGTTTATGAAAATTAACCCTAAAGTCAAATTCGCTCAGAAGATTCACGTACCCACAAACAGTACATAATATAAAAATATTCTAAATAAAATTGTAAAAGCATGCATTTGCACATTCACCTGGTGAATATTGTCATTCCCAATAATGAACTTTTGCAACTTGGGGGAACACATACATCCTCACCATTATCATCATCAGCTCATAAATGTCCCCACAGAGGGGCACGAGCGTACCCGCAAAGGGTGAATAGGTTTTAGTCGACCACGCGGGCCCAGTGGGGATTGGCCGACATATAAATGCAATTAAAATTTCGGCCACATTATATAACTACAGCTATCCATTGTTCCACTTCCGTGCAGTTCAAATATTTATTTGAACGGACCAATCTTTAAAGGGCCCATATTATATTTAATTTATATTCTAATAGATAAAAGCATAGGGATAAGATCAGAAATGATTTAATCCGCAAGATAACTAAAGTTACCGACATAGCCCGCCGGATCAGCAAGTTGAAGTGGCAGTGGGCTGGTCACGTATGTCGTAGAACCGATGGCCGTTGGAGCAGACGAGTTCTGGAGTGGAGACCGCGTCTTGGCAAGCGTAGCGTAGGACGCCCTCCGGCCCGATGGACCGACGACTTGCGGAAGGTCGCTGGTGGGAGCTGGATGAGAAAAGCGGAGGACCGGGATATCTGGCGCAAAATGGGGGAGACCTATGTCCAGCAGTGGACTGCGATAGGTTGAAGAGAGAGAGAGAGAGAGATAAAAGCAATGTTATTATTGGATATAAGTTTGTTTATAGTTAAAGAGATAGGCTTTTTTAAATTTTTGTTCTACAAATTATTTTAATACAATTCAACCACCAACAGTAGCGTAGAAGTTATTGCAAGTAATTTGTTTTAAGACCGCACGACCTATGGGGGTAAATATCTCCCTGAAAGAGGATCGATATGTACCGAGGAAGATTTTCGTGTCGGAAATCGTTGGTAGTCTTAAATGCTACTTTGGGTTAAAAATGTTTCTAATAATAACTTCTCGAATCTTTATTTTCTTAATCTAGACTTTTCCTTATAGCAGTATCTAAGATACTGCTATAAGGAAAAAGTCGTAGGTATCCCCTATTCAACCTATCGCAGTCCACTGCTGGACATAGGTCTCCCCCATTTCGCGCCAGATAATAGGTAGGCGCGTCGTAGGTATATAAGATATTATTTAAGACTATCGAGAAGTAGCAGCATTTGGGAGTACACAGAAATTGCACTCCCAAATACTGAAACAATTGGCAGTGCAGACTAGATTAGTCTTAATTTATAATGTTCACTTATTCAGTACCAAGAAGTAGGTATTACAGAGACTCGACTGTGTTCGGTCACTAACAATTTGGAATGTCTTCAAAGTCAAAAATCAACGCAAGTATAAATTAGATTGAAAGGAATTCGGCAAGAATTGCACGCGTAAAATTTGTAGTAATTACATGCATGTTTGTTAGTAATATGTCAGTAATAGATATGTGCTGTGTGTTTTTGATCCTGTCCTAAATACCTGGGTTTATTTCCTGAACCCTAGATTTTTCACAAGCAAATTGTGTGCCAATCCCATTTTTTGCGCTCGCATGAAAATAAGCAAGAATCTTGAACTTTCAGAACTCAATTAAATATCCAACAGTCAAGGTTAAATCACTTAACACTCACGCATGGCAAGTATCAGCTGATGAGAAATAAAATCAATGTTGAAAGTGTTTGTATCAAATCGAAATCTTATAGCGAAGCTGACCTTAAAACCAGTACACCAATTAAAATCGTTAGTACAAAACATTTTATCGGACACTAGGCTATTTAATTTAGCCTGCATCCACATTAAATTAGGGAAAATACACGAAGTGACTACTACCATGCGGCTTTCCCCTGGTTATTAAATTCACAAGCCCCGATCTAAACTCAATCCCGCTGACTATTGAAGCAGACCAGTTCTGGAGTGGAGACCGCGCAAGCGTAGCGTAAGATACTCTTCAGTCCGATGGACCAACGATATGCGAAATGTCACTGGCGGAGGCTGGATGAGAAAAGCGGAGAACCGGGCTACCTGGCGTAAAATGAGGGAATCGTATGTTTAGCAGGAGACTGCGATAAGATGAAGAGATCTATAGAACACAGAGGGAGATAAAACTATGATTAAATGTGACTATGATATATCCTCGACATTGAAACCTTAAAAACAAACAACTATATCTTAAGTTATAATGAAATTGATTCCATAAATATTTATTCATAATACATTTGGCAGCAATGTCAAGACCATAAAAAGCTTTTAAAATGAGAAGCAAGGATCGTCTGGGTTCCCTGTAGGGCTTAACTAAAGGCAATCTTATTTGAGACTAATAAATAATTGAACTTGAAAAGTCTTGTAGGCAATTTTTTATTTATATTCCACAATTTCTCAGACATTTTATATTTAAGCGTATTTAAATACAGTGTCTGGTGGCAGATTGATGTTTTCAGAATTAAATAAAAAGTATATTATTTGGATGCAGTGGTTCCGTGCAACTGCTTCGGCCAAAAGTATTCCACGGCCAGAGCCCAATCGAACTTCAAGGACTCCCGAAATCATTAAACAGGTTGAAAGGGCTTGCGTGGAAATCCACGACTTTCAATACGAAAAAGGGCAAGCTTGCTGGGGACTTGGGACTTGGGGGGACTTAAAAGAGCGATCATTCTTATGTTCCATCCATAATTATCACTTACCACAAGGTGAGCACTGACCGTCCCGTTCATTTATGACATGACAGAGTGGCATTGAAGTAAAAATAACAACTGATAGTTATTATTTTCCATCAATGCCGCACTGCGACCGTCGTCCGAAACAACCCTGAAGGCGTCTTATACCTGGTAATTTTACTAGCTACTGTGCCTTCATCCCGACACATGCTTAACACTCCTATTTCACGGGTCAATTTCTGGCATAGCGGTGGTACTTACCTTGACGATTGAGTAGCGAGTCTACCACCAAGTAATAGATTATGCATCTAGTTAGTTCATTACTCATCAAGTTTCTCCGTCCTTATTTTAAGGTTGGCAACTTACTCGTAGCTCCGGGTAGCGGGAGTCCACAGGTGGCGATATCATTTACTATAAGGTAAATCGTCTACTCATTTGCTTATATATGAAATAAAATAGCCTTCAGGATAACTTCAAGTAGTAATAAATTTATTTTTAACCATACTTACGTATTAACGACATAAACAACTTATTACTACGTGGACTGTCCACTTGATAACTTACTGCTGAAATACTTCCTGACTGAACTAAAGTAATTTATAGCTTGTTAAATAGTGAATACGAATCTACGGTTTTATTTGGCGTTAATACGTCATTTACCAAGGTTTTTAATAAACGTCGCTCTATTTGCACGCAATAAGCCTGTAATCCATACGGGCGAGGGTTGTTTTTTGTTACAGTGCCAAAATTGATAGAGTGCTACCGCATTAATGGGAGAAGCGGGTTTTCCCACTGCAAAAGTTTTCAAACAGCCAACAGGATCCGAAATCAAATTTCTTAAAGGAAAGATTATTGAGTAGATTTGACTTTATATTATCTTTTCACTAAGTAACATAATATTGTTTCATTAGACAATTCATTCTCGTACAAGGGAAGCCGCCATATTATTTCGTCACGTGAATATCGTACATATAACATGTTATACAAATAAATATTTATTTATACAAGGTTGCTTCCAGTATTCTATAAACGCTTTTAATCTATTCACCGTATCCTCTGCTTTAAGCGCAGACGATTTGCTGTCGCTTTGTAACGGGATAAGCTTTTTGTACGTTCCAACTCATTATTTCTTCATAACGGGTTTTGTGGGTGAACCAAGTTGAGCACTTTAGGCTCAGACTTTGAGGGTGATGCCAGGCATGAAGTTCGCCCATTGTGTGGACCCAAATTTGACATTTTATGTAATTAAACGCGGCTTCACAAATATGAAACAGATTATTAAAAAATAATTTGAATATATATGTAGAGGAATATATGTAATGTATAGTAAAAACTTATTGACATGAGTTTGGCTACATTATTATTTCTTAAATACTTGTATTTTCTATAAGACTCCATTTAGTGTATCTAACTAACTAAAGTTCGTTTGTTCGGCTCGGTAACTGCAAACATGATGGAAAACTTTTTGATGAAAGTAGATCTAAAGAAATAGTTATGAGTTTCGCCATCCGAACACATTGAATAAAACTAATCTCAGTAACACAATATTACGATAACAATTCAAAAATAAGAATACAGTAACGAATGAATCGTACTAGATTATTAGCAATCATTTCATTTAAAATATTATTATTCTGGATGAAAGAATTATTTCTTTTGAAGTTTCACGAGTCCGTGAAAACTGACAGACGCTGTTATTAAATGTTTTTGTTACATGCGTTTTATTCGATTTTACTTGTATAATGGTTTATGGTTTACTACATTTTCCAACTCCGATTTTATTACATCAAAATTTTAAGCCTTTTAGTTTGGTTGTATATTCCAAAACTTCAATTAAAAGATCCTTAACCCGTTCTCCATATTTAATGAATTAACATCTTGAAAACGGAACTCTGAAAAGTCAGTCAGGTAATTAGAAGTGTTCTTGAGTCAGCAATAGGCATTATCGAATTTGTCTGCAGGTTGGGTTGCCAAAATTACTATTACTCAACTTATCTGAGACTTCTCGACACTGGTTAAACCCACCTTGATTCCCGTTAACAAGTTCCCGGTATTTCAGTCGTTAAAAATTAAACTTTGAAAATCCTGACTTGCTTAGAAAACCACTTTAATTGCGTTGTTCAATGCTAATTTTGTGAATCGTTTAAAAATTTCATCGTTAGGTTTCTTTATTATTTTTTTTATCAGAATTTGATCGCAATCTCACCTAATGGTAAGTGATAATGCGGCCGAGGATGGATCATGCCTGCCTAGAAACAACTTAGCCGTTCCTTAGCAATTTGCTCCTTATCATCATAACATTTGTATTCATTGAATAAAATATATTTCCTAAGGACAAGGTATATAGTAAGTATAATTAATTAACAGAGCCACTGTTATTTAGGACCATGCGTCAAATATAGCGATTTTAAGCTAGAAACTTGTACGTTGTAAATGACAACGAAAAACATGATTATTATTTCTATAGCTTTTCTTAACATGCATATTGTAATACATGGAAAGCAACCAAATTAATATAAAGTGATATGTATCGAACCTGTCCCTTGATGTGAAAGCTAACTTCCTTAATCATTACACCAGTTGGTCCTTATTTGTTATGAAATATGTCCTAAGGTTTTGTAAGTTACATAGACATCTCTATGTAAACTTTACTGAATATAGACATATATTTACTGTTTAACTAACTTTTGGTAGGCATTATTCTACGAGTATTTGAAACAATATTTATCGAAATGATTCCTCTATGAAGAAAATTTTGCTTCTACTTAAGGACATCCTAATGTATATACACACATTTGCCTATTTATTAGAAGATCAAATTCAAACAAAACTTGGTTTAAGAAAGAAATTTTAAGTTCCAGAACGTTGACACTTGTTCAAATACCAACACGCCGTCAGTTCAATGAAATCACTTTGGAGTTTCCAACAAACTTCATCAAAGTATGACTTTAACGTTTTCTTTGCTGTTTCAACATTTATTCATTAATATTACATTCTTGGAATTGAGAATTCGTTCGCGAAAATCTATGTTTCGCTTGTTATTGAAGTATAAAGCATTAATTGCCTTGGGTCACGTGTTTCTTATACTTACTTAAATAAAATAAGAGTTATTAAGGACATCCGAATATAAGTTGAAATAAAAAAACAATAAAAGAGCGTCGGTGGCTCAGTGGTGTGGACTGTTGCCTTCCGAACAGGAGGGCGCTGGTTCGAATCCCGTCACGTACCAATGTGATTTCGAATTTTCGAAATAATATGTACGTTATCCGACGCTCTTTCGATGAAGGATATCATCGTGAGGAAACCTTTGCACGCCTGCGAAGAGAGTAAAGTCGGCCAATCCGCACTAGGCCCACGTGGCGACTAAGATCTAAAACCCTTACGGGTGGGGACTTTTAATGAGCTGATAATGATGATTTATGATGAAAAAAATAATAATTGGTACTTATTTTTATTTCGTTACTATAAGTGTTTCGTATATATTGATAAGATGTTTTCTCTATGCGTACAAGTGATGCATTGGGTGAAGCGGAGTGCCAATATTCTGCAAAATTTCATCTGGCCTAGTGCTGATTGGAGGTCAGAGTTTAAGTTTTTCGCTGCTGGTACCTATAACTATGTACAAGTATACTTAAGTCATTCATGAAAGATAAACGAAATCATCAATAATACATACTTATAATATCAATTCAAAATTGACCTATAGTGTAGGCTCTAGTGCCAACCAAAGTTTCATGTAATATAATTTTAATAGGTGATCGTCATTTGTGATCACGAATATTGGAGCAAAGTGCGTTTGCAATGTCATTAACGGGCAATGAAAGATTTGAAACTAAAGTACGAGTAGGTACTAAGGTTTTTATGATAAACACAATTGGGATGCTTACTGAATTTAAAAATAAATCAAACGTACATTATGAGATTTATAACATCTGTACAAATAACAATACGTCAGTAGATTAATCTAGCATCGTGACGTCATAGAATTGTAAATAGAAAATATATTGAATGAAATCGTATTGACAGATCCAGAAAAGGATCTCTGTTAATCTGTCATTGAACATATCTATTATTATAATATCTTTCACCATTAGCCTCAGACAATAATCCCATATTACAACACCAAAAGTGTTTAAATTATATTAATCTTTAAACTGTTCTCAAGACAGTGCAAATTCAGGACGGCCCATAAAATATTCAAGATTCCTGGACCATTTGTAATTCATTACGGGAGCTTGTTGGAATTCCGTTAGAATAAAACGACGTTTAGTGTCTCGGGGTTAGCTTTTACAAATGGCCTGTAGACAATCCAGGGATACAAATGCGTCGGTATTATTAAATGTTCATTGTAGCGAAGTGCGAAGTATATCGCTAAAAGTGCTGTAGAGTTTGAGTCCGGGCGATTAAAATATTAATTAATTTATATATTACATATATAATCCAAGATCCTTCACCCTAATATCAGGGGGTAACTAACACTTGACCCCAATACTATAAAGGATCGCAAAGTATTGCCCGGGGACCAATAGTAGTAAATCGAAATCTTTTGTTAGACATTATCTAAAGATGCTTCAACAGACGAGGCGTTACATAACCACGAATTTAGCATAACTTGTGAGATCTGAATGTGATATACGAGTAAGCCCTATTTCGTCAAGTGCGTACTAAAACCCTTAAGTATACTTTCTAACCACGTGCTTCTTAGATTTGCACTCTATATGATAATGTACTGCGTGCCTCTGTTTACCTAAACGAGACGCAGTCACGTAGAGTTTTATACTGTGTTATACATTGTGTGTTCCTGCAGGATTTATTACCTGAATTGATTAAAATTTTGTTCTGTAACGAATACATTGGCTACAATAATATTTGTGTCTGGATGCTGTGTATATAGTAATTGATAGTAAACGATTTCTCTGTACGTGTGAAGTAATAGGTTCGAACTACCTTTTGGATTCAACGTGACTTCACTCAACTTGTACATCAATAAATCAGCGATGCTCTGGGGATCTGTGATATAGATAAGCCAGACAGGCAAGCTATTTTGATATACGCCTATAATTGGCATTAAAACCATTGTGTAAATTAACCCTTTGACCGCCAATGACGGCTTAAAGCGTCAGACACAATATATTTTCTATTGTGTCTGGATTCTCGGCGTTCAATGGGTTAAGGAGTATTCTATAGTGTATTATGGGTGCAATGTAGTTGGTGTACTTAACTTTAAATAAATGAGATATTCTATATACTATTAAAAAGCCTGCACCATTTTTTTTAGTTTTAAATGAGTTAGAACGAGAGTAATATACTACTAATAATTTATTAGATATAATATCCTTCTTATTGGACTTTTACATACGAAGCTGATTTTAAAATTAATTCTATTAGCATCTTATTAGTTGAAGGCGGTAAAGTATTTCTAAATGCAGTTAGCAATGTCGCTCCATAACATAATTTATTCAATCATCTAGAACCTTCCACGTGAGGTTACGTGCGACTTCTGATATATTTTTATTAAAACGCCTACACGGCTAATGAAAGGTCCTAATAATTACTTGGATTCTAACTTTGAATATGCAAACGGTTGAAATGAGGTATTTGTGTATGAAGTTATGGATGAATGAATGGGGACAAATAATTTAAATGTGTAGCACCAACTTCGACGAGGAAGTTTTTCGTCGAATCCAATTAGGATCGATCCTTCGGGATGTTAGGGAAGTTTTTTGTCTAAAATTTTTTCAGTGTCTCGAAATGCAGGCCATTGACCTGTGTTGTCAAGTATGAGTTAATTGTTTTGTGTTGCCCGAGGACCAAACCCTTGGTGTTGTAGAGGACTTTTTAATTATTTCACCAAAATGGGTTGTCGTAGAAGACATGGAACGTTATAGTAATAATAATGTTTTTAATAACCACGGAGTCTTCCTGCTTAGATAACATCTTATTTATTTTATGAAAACATGCGTTTTATGAGTAAGAACACGACTTGTACACAAGGTATGTCTCATGGAAAGTTTGTATTACCTTATCATAGATAACCTACGTCACATACAAAGTCCTCGCCACTCTAAAACTTTCTCCATCATGTGTGCTTTCTTCCAACTAATATTTATTCATGATATTCATATGCTTGTTTGTTGTACCGAACTAGTTAATATATAAAGTTGAAGTGAGTCAACGTTATGCATCGTAGAGCGACCTCTTGGTCCTTGTCCTTGTATCTTTTAATGTCATTGAGTGAACGACTTTTTAATATCACCTAAATAGTAAGTGCATGTACATAACTATTTAATTTAGTCTGTGGTACAAAACAGTGTATTCTAAAAAAATAACCTATCTAGTCTATAATTTATGGTTGGAAGAATGCTTATGATGTACAATTCTGACACAAAATCTTTTCGCCCTAAATTTTTAGCTCCTCACTATAAATTACTGCTGATTGCATAATTTTTATCAAATAAAACAATAAGTGTTTATTCTTCTCTTGCTTTAGTTCTGTTACGAAAAAAATAAGGAGTCACGCGCGATGACCCGGAAAATTAGTATCCAATTTCATGCCCATCCATATAATTGAATTAAAATAAATATACTGAAATATTTTCTTTTATAAGCGCAAACATTTTGGTTTTGTATCTGGCACGCGTATCTGAATAATCAAAACATCGGAGCCTCGGGCAGAGCCTTCACAGGCTTCACTTTTAAATTATTTCATGCTCGATTCAGTTTGTGCGATTCGGAACTTTTCACTGAAATTTAACAGAACAAACCAGCTGAGTTGGAATGAACGAAAATGTTTTCTTTGTTAATATACTGTGTAGGATGTTTTCATTTATATGAACTTGTTTCTATACTGTCGGAAAGGTCACTAAACTCGTTCAGACTCATGTGGTAAAAGACAATATTTTAAAATGTACCCAAACTTTCACTGCTCGTCCACTCGCTCACATGTTTACGTGGCATATAGAGATAAAGATAGCTTTGTATTTAGAGAACGCTGTTTCTCGTTTTTTGCTGAATATATTATCACCTATAATATTCCCGCGCATCTTTAAAGGATATCTACCATTCTTGTTGCCTACTTACTGCTTGTTTACTTACTTCCAAAACCTGCCTCACTACACTGGTTTGTAATGAAATGTTTGTAGTATCTTTAGCGTTTTTCAGAACGTTATTCAGAATCTGCTATCGTTGGTCGCTATCCTGTTGTATTTTCCGTTATCCACGGCCGTTTTATTTATTATTACTTCCGTTGTTTGACTACCTCTACGACAGTTTGGTAACTCCTATAGTCGTTTGGTATCCTCAACCGCTCTTAGGTAACTTCTACTTTTGTCCGGTCAATTATACGTTATTTGGTAACCCCTACCGTAGTTCAGGAATTTCTAGTTGTTTGGTAACCTTTACAGTTGTTCGGTAATTTCTGCAGTTAGTTGGTCACCTCTAGTTATTTTGTAACCTCTACAGTTATTTGGTAACCTCTACAGTTATTTAGTGACCTCTACTGTAGTCCCGTAATTTATACAGTTATTTGGTAAACTACGCCGTTATTTGGTAAGCTCTATAGTTACTAGGTAACTACTACAGTTGTTTGGTAACGCATAGCGTTGTTTGGCAACTAATGTCGTAATAAAACACATTTACATACTACCACTCTGAATAACTACAGATTCATGTATCGTATCTATATCAGTGCCGATTCTCATATCAATCCAAGCATTTCATAATAGTATGTGATGACATTTTAACGGAAAGTTCTATTCTTTTCTTGTATAATCCATTGAAGTTTTTCCTCATGTAACAGCGACGGAAAATTACGCTCAAAGAATATTTGTGTTACCCTTCCGAGTCTGTTACATATGAAACGCGTTACCGAAGGTGGATTTGCATGTAAGTCCTTTAGCATCGTGCCAACTCAAATTATACCATCTCCTCTTTCAAGTTCCATTTTTAAACTGAAGACATTTGTTTGAATTTTTTATTCAGCTATTGTTTTTCTTCTTTCAAAACGCATTTTATGCCAATGTGGTTATGAACAAAGATACCTATATGAATATTATCAGTGAACCAGGGGACAACATTGACATTAATTGTAAGCTCTCGTCAGTTACTATAAGTAATAAGAAATTTATTCAGACGCTTTTAAGCACTTCTTGTTCTATTATAACTATCTAAACCGTATAGACTACTCAAAATAATTATGACATTCGTAAACTATATGCACAAGATCATCGTTTAAAAGAAAATTTGTCACTACTCGACTCCAGAACAGCACCGTAACTAAAGTGAAAAATAATTTTCGTTTTCCATTACGATATTTGGATTTCACAGGAATTTCATCTCTAATCCATTGAGTTTAAAGATCATAAAGACTTGGCCAACCAACTCCAATACACCCACTGAAAACTGTTCCATAACAACGAACTATTGATACTTCGTTGCTCATCCATTTCCATTTGTTTTCTTTGCGCTTGAAATTGTTATACAGGTTATTGTTTTCGATGTGCACAGGAATATGGACAATAGGAAACGTTACATGTGTCTTTTTGGTGATACTTATTTTGTTTCCGATTCTTTTTCTAAGTAGAAATAAAATTGAGTATTTTCGGAACGCTATACCTGTATAAATAAATAACTACGAGTACTTTATTATAGCTATCACAAAGGACAAAATTGTTTGTGTTGACAATATTCTTGTTTGCGAAATTTTTCCTTTAATTTTTTCTTATCCATTGATATTTGCGATTTATTTAAAATATTTTTTTTATAGATAAGACAATTGTGTCAGCATCAATAAAAAACTAAAGTAATATTCTGAACTAATTTTCCATGAGCTATTAATCAGCATTAAAATTTTGGTAGTATGCAAAATTCGAAGGTACTATTAATCAAACAGTGCACGACACTACAATTATTAGGAATAACATTTTTGGTGCGCAATTTAGCACTTATTTAAATTACAGTAAGGTTTTGTTGCAAAATATATATATTTAATTACAGTTCATAGTTATTCAGTCACCGTAACTAGTTGTGGGCCAGGTGACGGCTAGTGCGTTCGGTTGTCAAGTTAAGCTCTTGCATTGATCGACCATCGCTATATCAGAAAATGATATCATTACTTTCCTGTTCTTTGGAAGTAATCTAAAACCGTTGGTTCCGGCTTTCTCTTAACGGTACTTGTTAACACCAACCAATTTAAATTGGGACCGCTTGTTAAGTTACCGCTAAATGTACCCTTGGCATGCTGTATGGTTACAGCTTATGTCCTGGTGTGGGTCTTTATACTCGTAGGTTTGTTGATGTTGGTGATAAAGTCACTCATACCTATTTGATCCTGCATATCAGACTTCAGCACAACCAAAAGCACACATGCACTGTTGAATTCGAAATAATATACAGAGTTACATATACATACATTTATACGACATTACATTTTTGTAAGCGAATTTGTTCCTTTCATATAAAAGCTCTGTACAAACTTATATAGGCTTATTTGTATCCTTAAATAACATTTAGGCATATTCCTTCAGTATGTTTGCTAGCGGTGTGTTAATTAAGTATGAAATTTAACGTTGATTAACGAGATGCGATGTAAAGTTTATCGATTTTAATATGATCCCCATAAATCCATCATACTGCAGTATATTACCTTCAAAATATCAAGTTATTATAAAGTGATATTAATAGAGCACAGACCAAAAGGCGGTATTGATCGCAATGGTGACCATAAAATATTAAAAAATTCTCTGGATTGATTTTTAATTATATCGTTGTAATTGGTTAGCTGCTGCTGCTTATCATCATAATTACAGCTTAAAATGTCCACAGTTGAATGAAGGCCTCCCCTAATAATTGTCACGCGGGTCGATCCCTAGCAGTTGACATCCATTTGCTGCTCGCTATCTTGCCTTGCCTATATCTGATATCAAATTGTATCTGCTAAATAAGTGACTAGGTATGTGTTTATCTATGATACCACTTATTGCAATTAACTTTGTGAGATTGTTTCTAGTTTGGCTAGTGTATTAGACGCCAGCTAACCTTAAATGAAAGATGATTCCGTAAATTGGAGGGTACGTTTAATCGTCGAAATCGACTCCGACTGTAGTATGGTAGTCGTTTTTTTAGTGCGTCTAAAAACAAAGGTCATCATGACCGATGAAATAGCAAAAAGTGCTTGTGAGCATGTCGAAAACTTCATAATTTAGTAATGTTTTCAACACAGTGAAAAAGAGCTAGATTGCTCTTTTCAGGCTAAATCGTTAAAAAAAGAGTTTACCTATACTAAACAGTGCTAGATCTAGCTACAAAAGGGCTAAGATGGCAACGCTGTATACAATACGCATAGGGCGCGCGTTGTGGGTTTCAGACCAATCTTTCTAAAGCCATGATTTGCGGGAAGGTATGCGCCCTTGTTTCTTTGTACGCTGGTTGATTTTTAAACCAACAATGAACAAAATTCTCAGCTACTGGCTGATTCAAATATTAATACCAGTTATCCTGTCGTGATTGTGCAACTGTGGTGTCATTAGAATGGGTTGAATATCGGATGCCTTGCTTACCGGCTACATTCTGCTGCTAAATATGGAATTCGAGCGATAATGTATTATGACACTATACAGAGCTTAATTAGTACATTCTATTCGATCCTGTCTAGCATACCTACCTAATTTGATAATTCAATGTTATTGATAATACAGAACACACTCTGATATCATATTTTTTAGTATTAGCACTGTGGATATTTGAAATATTTCAATTACGTCGTGTAACATTAATATTTACATATGTCTAACTGGATTTTATTTACTACTATATAACAAAAAAATATGATCCAAAATGAGGACCTCTGCAGATAAAACATTGGATAAAGCAAAGCTTGTAGGATTGCAGGGTTGAAGTGAGTTTACAAATTGGTTGGTATATAATATGTTAAAAACAATGTTGGAATACTTAAGCTAATATATTTTTTCTTTTTGCATACAAAAATTCAAATAACACCACTATTTTAACGAGAAATATCTTTTACGATCAAAAATAAAGGAACACTTCTATAAAATGCACATTAAATTAATTCATATCCAATCAGGGTCGGATTTTAGCAACTAGACGAATGGTTTGTAAGATATCAATGGACCTGGTCGTCTTGACAGGCCAACAAAAAGCTGGAAGGGTTAAGTGCCAATGTAAAAAAGATGGATGACAGCGTTGATGGCTCAGGGTTTTGCTTCAATACCCGTGTCGAAGGAAGCGAAATTGAAATAATTCGATAGGACGGTTTTTTTCACACAATCTAATGTACACGTCGTGTCATTAAAATCAAGCGACTGTTTCGTAAAAGTGCGATATAAGTCCTACACAGTTTATTCGGTTTTTATATTAGTTTATTTATTGCAGACAGAATATAATATATTTGGTCGTAATTAGGTATCAAACGCGACAGCAACATAAAAGTCTCTAGCACAAGTCAATGTAAATCAATTTCTAAGTAATCTTTATCATAATTTCAACCCCATACCGTCTTGACCAGTTTATCTGTAATAAGATAAGATAAGATAAAAATACTTTATTGCACATAAAAAAATATACAAAAACATCAGATAACAGAAGAAAAAAAAACAAGTACAACATCGGCGGCCTTATTGCTTAGGTAGCAATTTCTTCCAGGCAACCTTTGAATGAAAGAACAATGCGAAATGGTAAGCGGGCTAGTGCAAAATGAGTAAAAACGGTATTCTAAATAACTACATAATTATAACATAAAAGTACTATACTAAGTACACACTACTTAAACTATTATAGAATAAACTAATAAATAATATAAATAAACTAATGCATAAACTAACTAATGGAAGATAGGATAAAGCAAACTACAATCAGAATAATATAGAAGGAATGACAGATACAGTACCTACAGCACAGGAATAGAAGTGAAAGAAAGTAAATATCACAGAGAGAAGATTTGTTTCAGGAAATTTTTTAATTTGGCTCTTAAAAGTCTCAACAGACGGTGCACGACGAATGTCCTAGGCAACGAATTCCACAGCTTGATCGCTCGCACTGTGAAAGACCTTGCATAGAACTCAGTCTTGTGAGACGGCAGGTTAAGCGTCAGTTTAGAACTGGCACGCAAATTGCGGGCCAAATTGCGGAGTGAAAAATAAAGCGATCTTTAAGATAAGGAGGGGTGTTAGGATGTAATATCAGAAGGCTAAAGTCATCTGCACACGCCACTTTTCTGNTATTGCTAGGTAGCAATTTCTTCCAGGCAACCTTTGAATGAAAGAACAATGCGAAATGGTAAGCGGGCTAGTGCAAAATGAGTAAAAACGGTATTCTAAATAACTACATAATTATAACATAAAAGTACATATACTAAGTACACACTACTACATAAATAATTATAGAATAAACTAATAAATAATATGTAATAAACTAATACATAAACTAACTAATGGAAGATAGGATAAAGCAAACTACAATCAGAATAATATAGAAGGAATGACAGATACAGTACCTACAGCACAGGAATAGAAGTGAAAGAAAGTAAATATCACAGAGAGAAGATTTGTTTCAGGAAATGGTTTTTAATTTGGCTCTTAAAAGTCTCAACAGACGGTGCACGACGAATGTCCTCAGGCAAGGAATTCCACAGCTTGATCGCTCGCACTGTGAAAGACCTTGCATAGAACTCAGTCTTGTGAGACGGCAGGTTAAGCGTCAGTTTAGAACTGGCACGCAAATTGCGGGCCAAAGTTGCGGAGTGAAAAATAAAGCGATCTTTAAGATAAGGAGGGGTGTTAGGATGTAATATCAGTGAAGGCTAATAGTCATCTGCACACGCCACTTTTCTGGAGAATTTGTTGAGGCCATCTGCTGCCAACAGCTGTAGTCATATAGAAAAAATCAGTGCATTCGAAATAATCTTACTTAAACGTCAGAATAGGAGTAATCATGTTAAACAGAAAGTGATATTTCCAATCAAACAACATTGCTGCTGATTTGATGTTTTTAAATATATACCAGACTTCAATTTGCGACCATCGAGAAAGGTTATACCTTAAAAATCGAAGCATTTTAGATAATACAATTTATGTCTACGACCCGAGAAGACAGTATCAATTACGAGGTGTCTCTGGCAGTCGGTGCATCACCTTTCAAAGAGCAAAGCCTTTTATAGTAATATCGGGTTTAATAAGTTAAAGGTTAAAGATTTTCTTAAACTTTAAAAGACAGAACGTGATTACTGTCTGAAAGTAAAATTATTTAACGAAATTTTAGTATTTTTAAGGTAAGTTTACAAGGTGATATAGCGTACTGATTGATCAACACTCGCTTCACCACAATTAACTTATAAACATGTGAACCCGAAGAGTGAAAAATATTCGTCAGCCAGTACAGATCAATTCAATCTTGATGGTATTGATACGCAACTGACCTCACTTTTTAAAAACTAACCATAAATTTTAAACTTTCTGTACCAACAATAATATGCGACAATTAGGTCTTGTGGACAATAAAAGCTGCTGCAAAAGATTTTTTCGAGAGTATCAATTACAACGAGAATGTAGCAATGCTCGTAGCAATTACCGTAGCACCACTACGCCGAAGATACAACGTAGCGATAATACGTCCCTTTTTAATAGCTTTGACAAATACCATTTCTTTTTAATATCTATGTTAAATTTCATAATAATAACCGCAATAACTGATGCGTTTATTAAAATTAATGATTATGCAATTATAACCATTGAGAACATAAAAGCTTGTCCAACAGTTAAGTACTAAAGATTAATTTTATTTGTTAGTATGTCTATTCCACATCACTTTTAAATTTAAAGTATTTGAAGCTGTTACAAATTTTAAGGGAACTAAAATCACTTATTTACCTAAAGCAACTTGAGAATTCGGGAGTGGGTAAATCTTATTTCGCTTCGTCCCATTAAAATTACTGGCTGAAAGTAAATGAAGTTGGCTCAAAGATAGGGAGGCACTTTAGGCTTCAGGATTGTTTACGTACAAGCAGTGTCCTTTGGTATTTACTTCTTAGTAACAAACTCTTGTTTGTGTTCGTTTACAATTAGTAAACTGACGGTAAATGACATCCATAGACGGACAGTTATATAAATTGTATTTGTTTAGGTATATCGTAATATAGACGTAGCCGGCTCGGAGGACCGGGATATCTGGCGCAAAATGAGGAAGACCTATATCCAGAAGTTTACTGCGATAGGTTGAGAGAGTAAATAACATATATCAACTCTAACTAAAAATATACTTGAATTTGTCAAAATACGTCATCGAAACGCAATGCTTATAGGAAAATAATACCTCAACCCATTAAATGCCGTGAATCTAGACACGCTATAAAATCTATTGTGTCTGGCGCTTTAAAGCTTCATTGGTGGTTAAAGGGTTAAGGAATCCTTTTTATAAAAATAAAAGATTAAAAGAACTTCAATTTATTGAAGTATCAATACGAGTTAGCACATTCAATTATTTCTAATCAAACCGCGGCTTTCACGTCGGGCAAATATTTTAGCAACTGCGTTGTAATGCTCGTGTTACAATGACTATTTATATCCATCATTCGTGTACAAAGCTTGTAGCGAGAAGCGTCTCGGAATGTAATAAGGGAATTTAAAAGACGTGCCTTCGTTTCAGCGGAGGAGATAATAACACTGTCTCGCGCCCTGGGATGCTGTATCGGTTCGAAATAACTTGCATTCCTCTTATTTATTTAATACAAATGTGTAACGTATCACAATCTTGACGATTTGATGTGATGGCAAAAAATACGGCTTATGAAACAAAAGTTTTAGCTATGGCGTACATTTATTATTTATAGAATCATGAACGTGTCTGTTTGTTTTAATTTGGTTTGTACATATATAAGTATTTTGTACATATAAAGATACACAATATGTATTGTCTGTTGCTTAGTTTCTATTCTGGATAGTTGTCTTATAGGCTGGGGCTGGTGGCATGAGTGCGTACTTATCTCGAGCACAGATAAATGGGCCTCCTTTTTAATATAGTCTGTTCTGTTGAGTTTGAACCTAATTCGTAATACATTTAGTGGATTCTGCTGGTCAGTTCTGCTAGATTTAGTCATCCCAGCGGAGGCGCTGGTTCACTGAGTGTTGTTAAATTATCAGAGAATGTAAGCCGTCCGACATACTTGTTTCTTAAATGTTGTTCTAATCGAAAAACTTGTAATTATAAAAATAAATAATTAACGTACAGAATTTCGATAAATTCAAAGGTAAGCCAATTAAAGTATTTTCCTTTCCGCGAAAGCGCGAAGGTCAAGTTTAAGTTAGAATAAATAATTGGGTATTTCGATCATGACTGTTGGCCATTTGAGCTTTACACTTGCACATCAAAGGTTAGTACAGGAAAAAACTATATTTGGCTCATAATATTCTGCAATATATCATACGCAAACAGCGTCATTGCGTCGTTACTTATGGGCGACATGTTACGTCACCACAGGGTTGCCCTACGTCATTATTAGCTCGCGCGGAAACCGAGGAAGGATTTATTTCAATTCCCAGTGATAATAATTTACGGAGCCGGCTTATGACGTTTGTGTGATTATGATTACAAACACGTTATACAAAGATATCACAGGGGTTCTGAGGAGAAACTACCTCTAAGGCAGTGTGCAAATTTGATAGGTTTTCAATACCTTTTTTAAAAATATATGTACGTCCCGACACTTACCTTTTTTAAAAATATATGTACGTTATCCGACGCTCTTACGGTGAAGGAAAACATCGTGAGGAAACCTTCATGCACGCCTGCGAAGAGATTCGAAGGTTGTGTGTGAAGTCATCCAATCCGCACTGGGCTCGCGTGGACGACTAAGGCCTAATCACCCTATATGGGTAGGATCGTGCCCCTCGGTGGAGACGTTTAATGTGCTTTTGATGAAGGCACTTACACAAAAAAGTGATTCCATAATTTCCTTACGATACATATTACGCGCTTTTTATTTAAACTAAGCTGACAAACCCCATCACATCATTAACTTCGTGAACGTGCAAGTTTGTACGGTTCATATTCATTCAAGCTCGATAAGTTGGAGCGACGAAGACAATATTAGAAACAGAGTTAGTCTAGACTTTTAAAAACACAGTAGATCATTATTTAAAATAAAAAAATATTTTGCGAACAAGTCAAATAAAAAGGTTTTTTTATCCTTTAAAAATGATTTGCAAGAGACGAACGAAAAGAAAAATGTGTTTTAAATTGAATTTTTCTCATTAGTTGTCCTTTGTAGTAAGATTACCGTTCAAAGTAGCATTTAAGTCTTACAAATTGAATTTCTTGATCCCTTTAATGCTCAACTAAAACATTCGTTAAATAGCTTTCACTGCAAATTCTTAAATATTTTATTGCAAGCTATAACGAATTCAAGGAATATTAATATTTGCTAGACTCCGCTGGATCAAAATAGATTTTCAATTTGACTAACTTTTGTTTTCTTTTGTTAGCACAATTCCTGATTACATTCAGATTAAATATAGCTCTAGAGTTTTTAAATTTCATAAAAGTATTAATTTTTACACCGCCTGTATTTCCATCATTAACTGCAAACTAAGTTGTTCTGTTAATATTTAGTTTAGCTGTTAATATTTAATTATATTTATTTTGGATGTCATACCTAAATATGTTGATGATAATACGTATGATAATACTTTCGTTATAACTGAATCGGTTTAACAGTAAAAGGTTAAGGACATAAGGAGATATCTTTTTTATTATCAATATATGTATTGTAACTCAATTTTTTTTAGATTATATTTAGTACCCACAATACAGGCTTCATCCTTAACTTGGGGCTAGATGGCGCTGTGTGAATGTCAGTGGATATTTATTTAAAGTGCTGTGCTTAAATTGGTTGTTAAATTCTGTGGATATTTATGACTTATTTAATTATTGAAGTTATTGGTGGTGGTGGAACCCAAAATACATAAATACTTTTTATGGAAAATAATAGTTCACAATTGAATAACTTTTCTTGTGAACTATACTGATGCGTGATAATTGAATCAGCCGGCAATGCGCTATCATCTACATTCATGTACAATAGTATCATCGAAATCTATATCAAGCCCTTAACAAGATATCACTTACTAAAGTTCGCGTGTCGTCAGTTTCCTAGCAGCTTAATATGTTTATAATTAATTTCATCCTTATCTCGGCGCTCCAACTATCAAGTTTCAGTCTTCAAACTAACTTAGACCTTTACGCCATTGTTTATAGGGCTTATTTCAGTCCTATAGTGTTATTAAATTTTCAACAATAGGGCCATGTCACATTATCATAAGTTTTGACGCGAGACTTAGTACTTGGTTGTAAACATCTTTGGGAAACAATGTCATTGCTTAATTAAGGAATAAGGCATACTATAGTCGGATTATGGGTTATACCAGGCTGCTCATTTGAAAAACATGATAATATAACTATATCTGACACAAACATATTTATTTCATTATTATATAAGGTTCATTTTGAAACGGCGCTTCGCATATTGTTATAATGTACTTATTTGAACAACTGTTGAAATATTGAAATCAAAAAGGTTGCCCGAATTTTGTTTTATACCACCATCTATATATTTTGATTCCGCATCATAGTCAGTCATCGGCTTAATTAACTTGAAATGTTTTAGCAACTTATTTCCATAATTCATTGTATAGGTTATTCATACATTATAAATGCAAACACAATTTTACAAATGTTTGGAACTGAGCCCTTATGTCCAGAAAAGGAATATTATTTGAAATAATGAAACTGTTACGAGTGAATGCCGTCGTCATGAAGCACTGAATTCCTGTAACACGGGTTGCCATACTTAACACAGAAAACAGGGTATTTTCACTTACTTCAAAAGCATAGTCATTTTCTATTCGTTATTTTTTTATTTTTACCACAATAGAGATTCTCGGGTTACTAATAGCACTGGTCTTGGCTATTTTAAGCATGAATTTTATACCCTACATTGGTAGATGCCCTATGATTTGTTATAAGCGAGAACTGTGGGACGCTGTGGTAAGTTGTGAGCAATATTAAAAAAAAAATCATAATTCAAAATTCTTTATTCAAATTAGGCTTACAAAAAGCACTTATAAACGTCAAAAATATGCATAAATATAATAAAAAACAATTAAAAATACTAAACTAAAAATATGAATTTGATGGTTTGAAAAAAAGCGCTTCAATGGTTTGGCCTGTTGAGAACGAAGCACCCAAAAAAACTCAACAGTGTAGCCTTTTTTAAAAACAATTACTTAATGTAACAATATATTATAAACACTGAAATAGCTGAGCAGTTTAAGACCACGGATTTTTATCACATAAATATTCGTCAATAGTGTAGTACCCTTTTTTAGAAAAGTGGTTTTTTATTCTAGCTTTAAACATGTGTAAAGGTAACTCGACAATATTTTGCGGTACCTTATTGAAAAACTTTATACATCTTCCTATTAAAAGATTTACCTACTTTATGTAGTCTCAAGTCTGGAACAGCAAGTTTGTTTCTATTCCTAGTATTAAAATTGTGTGAGTCACAATTTTTTTTAAAGGTATGATAGTATTTACGGACGTAATCTAAATTTTCATAAATATATTGTGATGCTATAGTCATTATATTTATATCTTTAAAAAGTTCCTTAAGAGAGTCACGGGCTCTAAGGTTGTAGATAAAATGAATAGCTCTTTTTTGTAGTACAAATATTGTATTAATGTCGGCAGCTGAGCCCCACAACAGTAGACCATGTGACATGACACTATGAAAATAACTAAAATAAACCAATCTTGCTGTTTCTACATCTGTCAAGAGCTTCCTAACAGCATAAGCTGCCGGGCTAAGTCTACCAGCCAGGGATTCAATGTAAGGCCCCCATTGTAGCTTTGAATCTAAAGTTATACCAAGAAATGCAGTGGAGTTTACAAGTTCCACTTGATCAATATTCAGAGTTATGTTGGTCTCGACCTGCCTTACATTGGGCATAGTTAATATTATACATTTAGTTTTTTTAGCATTAAGTGAAAGATTATTAGCAGTAAACCAATGCATTACTTGAGGCGTATCATAAGCAAATAGAACTATATCTGAAAGACTTTTACAATAGTAAGGGAGGTCATTTATATATATTAGTAATAATAGAGGGCCTAAAATTGAACCCTGGGGCACTCCCATGCGCAAAAGGGCACTATGCGAATTTGTGCCATTAATACAGACTTTTCGAACTCTTTCACATAGGTAAGATTCTGCAAGACTCAATGAGCATTCTGATACACCGTAATGTCTCAACTTTAATAAAAGTGTTTTATGGTCGACGCAGTCAAAAGCTTTAGACAAATCGCAAAAAACTCCTATTGTATCATGCTTGTCCTCCCAGGCACCAAAAATATGCATAATAAGTGCAATTCCTGCATCAGTAGTATTTTTATTTTTTTGTGAAGGCATACTGTTTTTCATGTAATAATTTGTTTACGATATCAAATTTGAAATGTGTGTAACTTCAAACTTTAGTGGAAATAATTTAAACTTGAGTATTGTGAAAAGGAACGGTACATCTTATAAAAATCTATACGTATAAATTAAATTGAAGTGACTGTTTGTAATATATGTAAAATGAAATAACAATTTCTTAAATTTTCGTATGTCTGTCTGTTTATTCCGGGTAATCCCTGAAATGGCATAGGTCATTTCGCCGGAACTTTTTTTGGCAGGTAGCTAATGTATAAGGGAAAACTTAAATAACATTCTGTTTCGATAAAACTTTTTGTTTAGTAAAATAAAGTAATGTTGTTGCTCATGGCAGCCGCGCATCGCGTGAGTTGCTTGCTATTATTTGAGGTTATGTTTTACTGCGGGAGAATATCTTATGCCACGGGTAGCACTACGGGGCACTGCTAATAATAAATTTATCAACCAACTATCATGTCGTCTCACAACATGGCTTTCAAGACATTTCACAGTATCTCATCAATATTTTATTACTTATCAATAACTAAAATAATGTTTCATTTTCTTGCTCTAAAGTTCTAAAGAAATTTGCACAACAAAAACGTATAACTACGCATTTAAGTGTTTATATCTGAGACGGGTCTAGTCAATACTCAAACTTGATGCAAACAATGTTATACAAGTAGATACTCTTCGTATTGTAAGCTTGTTCTTGTCCCGTCGATGTTTAACTACATCGGCAACTTGACAATTAAATTGTTAACAAGATGGGCGCTGCAGTTTCCTCGGCTATCTGCTTTTTAATAAGATAACTAAATAAACGAGGCAAAACGCAGAAACAAATATGAACTTATGCATTTTATAAGGTAACTATCGACCACCAGCACCGGATTTTTTCCCAAAAGGGCCGTAAAAATAAAATAAAAACATATTTATAATTTTTACATGCGAGTAGTGGATATAGATATTAAATGGTAGGAAGTAGTAATTGTGTGTGTTGTTCGTGTGTTTGTATCATTGAATGTGTATTATCAGTATCATTTGCAAAAGAAAAGGCGACGTTTTTCATTCGAATTACTTTTTATAAGTACTACTTCCTCCAACCTGTCCGCCAAGTGCAGATTATAGAAAGTCCAGCAATGGAGAGTCAGGGGACTCATTATACGCCCGTACCGAGAGGCACAAGACTACCCTTACCCGTAAAGGGTGTATAGGCTAAATTCTTCCACACAGGCCAGTGCGGATAGGTTGTGCAACCTTTGAATCTCTTCGTAAGCATGCGCAGTTTCTGCCGAAGTTTTCCTTTACCGTAAGAATCTCGGATAAACGTTCATATCATTGTGAAAGGACATTGGTACGTGGCGGGATTCAAGAGAGCACCGTCCAGGTCGTAAGGCAACAGTCCACATCAATGAGCCACCGACACTCGATAAAATTGGTTGACAAATATTGATGTTTTATTGCAATAATTATGTCAATATTAAATGCAAAGTAATGATAGAAAACAAAACCTATTACGATACATCGCAGTGTCTATCGAGAAACTATTCCGTTCGAACACAGGTCAAAGGAAAAATCAAAAGGTCGTGCTCTGTCGGCCATTGATCTGAGATATTTACCCACAGA
Source organism: Leucinodes orbonalis (assembly GCA_019425675.1). Lineage (NCBI taxonomy): Eukaryota > Metazoa > Arthropoda > Insecta > Lepidoptera > Crambidae > Leucinodes > Leucinodes orbonalis. Next base: position 39,484 of record PQWD01005378.1, read on the forward strand.
TGACATGAGCGACCCAATTCCAGACCTCGAAACATTTACCACCCTCAGAGTCTTCTTTCATTACGATCTCTTTCGAATAAACCGAACCGTGAACATAAAATTCGTTTACCCATTGCGTATACCAGGATGAAAATAATTTATCGTATGTTACAACTCTTTCTTCTGTAAAATAAGAGCTATTTTTGCATAACACAGCGGTATATGCATTGGTGTGTTGGCCAAGTGTTGCAGGAAAGGCTTTAGACTGAATTTTAGGAGCAGTTACGTTCAAATACCGTTTTCCGCAGAATCGCGCCTCTGACTTTTTGTAACACAAACATTGGGCTCCGCGTAGAGCAAATAAACATTGAAGTAGAGTAATGTTTTATTTAAAAGTAAAACCGTAGTAGCTTTTCGAACTGCGGTGAGCTGAAAAGGAATCTAAATTAAGTTGAATAAAACAACATGGCAAACACGAAAACTAATTGGCAAATTCTTTAATACGCTTTCCTTGAGAAATGCGCTGCTTATTCCAACTATGTTAGAAGTCCCTCGGTCTCAGTAAGTAAAAATCAAGATTATTTTTACTTATAACAATAATAGATAATCGGTTGGTGCAAATCGAATTCGTCAAATTTTTCTCGTGATTTACGACTATCTTGTTAGACACATAAAAGTTAATAGATTTCACCANCTGTACATAATGTGTATGACACATGTGTTCGTAATCTACTGTTCGTCCGTAATTGTACGGGCTGGCTCGATAAATCAACATCAATAAGTTGACTGGGCTGCATTGAAAAAATTTTAGAAAAAAAACCTAACGGACTTTTATATTTGTTATTTTGATTATATGTTATTTGGTATTACTTGCGTTTATTTATTGAAATATAAACGTAGGAGAAAATCGTCATCTAATAACGAAATTATATGATAACGGTTTAAAATAGAAGAAAACCTACTAAGATTCATTTACATAAATGTTGCTTTTTTTAGCAAAAGATAATTATTGCTATTATTGTTCTTGTTTATTGACCTCTATGAATCGGTACAAATTCTGAGTAAAAGTTTACTTACGTGATAATAACATGTAAACAATGTTTTAATGTGCATGCTAGCCACATCAAAAAGTATAAAAAACTTTTGTGTTTAAAAATGGAATACGAATTCTTAGTGCAAAATATTAAACTCCGCCTTAAAAGAACAAAGCGATCTCTGCACAGAAAAGTGACTAAAGAGTAAAGAATGCCCATAACTCGCCGGGTAGTCTAACACAAAGATCTCCTCGGCCATATGTTGTTTATGGACTTCAACGCGGTGCTGGCTGATAATTATGACACATAGCAATCCTTTACTGTTCGTCGATACTAACAACAGTCTTCAATAAACACGCTAAGGACAATGACACCAGATTTTATTGAGCGAGATGACGATGTTGACGCCCCTATTAGTAACAGAAATATGTTTAAAAAAAGATTTGAATTGGAAGGGCTCTTATTGAGGATGGTTTTGTAATCATAACTAATAAGGTGCTGTTGTCAAGTGTTTGCTGGCGTTAATTTATTATTTAATGCTAAGGCCAGGTGTTCTTGAGACATCGTAGTCAATCTGTCGTACTACAAGTAACTGTGTGTGTAGACACAGCCGAATTTCTGCACATTTCGTTTCCCATTTACGGCAAACAAAAAGACGAATTTTGCCCGCAAATCATTGCATCTGCGGTACGTACATAATATCGTCCAACTTCATGCTGAATACGGAACATAAATTGCATACTAAGAATTTTTATAGCCCCTAGCAAGGCGTAACACTCATATTTGGGCGATGCCGTACTTACAATAGTTCGCCGACGCCATTACGGCATTCTGTGCACGGGCGCAGTATAAATCACCCTCTGGGCCCGCAATGTACTCTGCAAACGGGGGGCTGCACTTCGGACCGCTACAACCTCCACAATTATTATCGGAGCCCGGCCAGATTGGAAACTTTACCTAGTTAGGCAACACTTTTAGCACGGAGTAGGTACTTTTAAATATCACGCTTGGTAAAGTTATTAGGCTTATAACTAGAACTTTTATGATACGTTAGGTAAATTTTGTTGATTAACAGACACATAAATTCGAAAAATGACTAAGTATATGTACATACATACACATGTATCATACACCATTTTCAACTTTTTTAGCTATTTCCGTCTCGTTTACGGCAGCAAACAAAAGGTTTTTGCCAAATCATCACTTGGCAGTCTTGGCACAGATAAAAAATTAATGTACGGTTTTTATTTATTTAACCAGATAAACTGACAGTCAATGACTTTACCAACGTTACGATATCATAAAAACAACATAGAAAGACAAGTTATTGTTATATGAGGTACATAAATCTGGGGTCAATAACATATTTATACCAACGAGCAAATTATTGGACTAGCAGAAACTGTTATTATGTTTTATAAGTTCCAACTAAGCGACCATTAACTTTTACATCAGCCAATGTAATAGCTTATTTTTGACAGGGACTATTGATCCATAGTATACATCATATTAGACACTAGTGTTGCTCACGACTCCGTCTGAGGGAATAGTTACTTTGGGCTAGCGCTTATTTTAACCAGCTACTTCATTTAAATAGTTGAGTTAAAACTGCGATATCTTCTAAAATATATAATTAAATCGTATGATACAAAGAGCAATTTCATTCTAAATTAAATACTTATGATACTTATAATAACGTATTTATTTGGATGCGGATTAATATCATGTTTACGAAAACACCTTCGCAAATAATGCATTATTTTAGGACAGCGTTGGAAGACAACTTATACCGGTA